>ML777035.1:1100703-1175078 GCA_009831015.1 Picea engelmannii | reverse complement strand
TAGCATCATGTACATATTTCTTCAATAATGAAACATGGAAAACATTATGTGCTTTTACTGTGGGAGGAAGTGCTAGCCTATAGGCTACAGGTCCCACTCTATCTAGAACCTCAAAGGGTCCACAATACCGAGGTGCCAACTTGTCACAAGATCCCATTTTCAAGGAACTCTTCCTGGGCCTAACTCTGAGATATACATGATCTCCTGCTGTGAACTCTCTTGGAGTTCTCTTTTGGTCGGCATAACTTTTCTGTCGGTTCTGAGTGACCTTCAGGTTTTGTTTTATCTAAGTCACCTGCTATTCCATTTCTTTCAACATGTCGGGTCCAAAAGAAATTTTGTTTACGAGATTACTCCAACTGACCGGAGTGTTACATAGTCTACCATAGAGGGCTTCAAAGGGGCTCATATTCAAGGATGTTTGGTAGCCATTGTTGTAGGCGAACTCTACTAGTGGCAGGTAGTCTTCCCACTTCCCGGCTTTATGCATTACATGCATTCTTAGAATGTCTTCAAGTATTTGGTTCACTAGTTCTATTTTTTCATCAGTTTGAGGGTGATAGGAGGTGCTAAACAACAACTTGGTCTCTAAACCAGCCATCAATGATTCCCAAAAGTTGGAAGTAAATTTCGTGTCTCTGTCGGACATGATCTCTTTTGGCATACCATGTTGTCTTAATATCTCTTTCATGAATACCTGGGCGATATCTATTGCCTTACAGGTCGACTTGACGGGGATGAAGTGAGCATACTTGCTCAATTTATCCACCACCACCATAATGGCGTCATTCTGTTTGGTTGAGGTTGGTAATCCAGTGATGAAATCCATGGAGATGGTTTCCCATTTCCACTCTGGGATTGGTAAAGGTTGCAATAATCCTGTTGGGTGTTGATGTTCTGCTTTAACCTGTTGGCACTCTATGCATTTGGCTAGGTACTCGGCTATGTCTTTCTTCAATCCAAGCCAATAAAATTGTTTCCTGGTGGCAGTGATCATTTTTTGGTATCCTGGATGACTCAAGTAGGGTCTTTTATGTAGTTCATCCATAATGAACCTCTTCAAGTCATCACAATCTGGGATATAGAATCTGCTTCCATAAGTGAGCAGACCTCCTTCGGTCTTCTGGTAGCCTTCATATTTTACTCTAGCGGGTTCTTGTTGTGGGTACATGGTCACAGCCTGGACGAAGGGATCTGCTTCTTGTACATTTCTAATTCTTTCCTTGACATCTGTCTCGCAGGTACTCACTGCTGCTAGGTGAATTGTTTTCATACTTCTGCTAAGGGCATCAACCACCCTATTTTCCTTTCCTTTAATGTGTTTGATCTCGAAATCAAAATCGCTAAGGAGGGCCATCCACCTAGCTTGTCTGGCATTGAGCTTTGGTTGATCAAACAGGTATCGCAATCCACAATGATCTGTCATAAGTACAATTTTTCTCCCCAGGAGGTAATGCCTCCACATTTTCAAGGCATGCACTATGGCAGCCAGCTCTAGATCATGGGTCACATAGTTGACTTCGTGCTCATTCAATTTTCGGGATTCATAGCCGATCACACTTCCTCCCTACATAAGGACTCCCCTGAGCCCTTCCTTACAGACATCTGTGCACACAAGGAAGTCAGCTTCTGGGTCGGCGATTTTCAGCACTAGTGCATGGGTTAGTAGATATTTCAGGGTTTGAAATCTTTCTTCAAATTTCTGTGTCCATAGGAATTTTGTCCCCTTCTTCTAGAGGGCAGTGATTGGACAACCAATCTTGGAGAATCCTTTTATAAATCTCCT
This sequence comes from Picea engelmannii, assembly GCA_009831015.1. Lineage (NCBI taxonomy): Eukaryota > Viridiplantae > Streptophyta > Pinopsida > Pinales > Pinaceae > Picea > Picea engelmannii. The sequence continues at coordinate 1,173,292 of ML777035.1, read as the reverse complement.
ATAGTATCTTGCTAATCCCATAAAGGATCTGATGTCTGAAACATCCTTTGGGGTAGGCCATTCCATGATAGACCTGATTTTGTCAGGGTCTACCACTACTCCTTCTTCAGAGAGAACGTGACCTAAGTAATGTATTTTCTTCTGGAAGAATTCACATTTGTTGAATTTGGCATAGAGATGATGTTCTCTTAGCACTTGCAGCACAAGTCTAAGATGCTCTTCATGCTCTTTTCTTTTCTTGGAGTAAATTAATATATCGTCAATAAAGACAAGAACAATTTTTTCTAGGAACTTGTTGAGTACATTGTTCATCAAGCACATAAAAGTGGTAGGGGCATTGGTCAACCCAAATGGAACTACCACAAACTCACAGTGACCATACCTCATTTGGAAGGCAGTTTTATGGATGTCTTCACCCTTGATTCGGACTTGATGGTATCTCGACCTCAAGTTAATCTTTGAGAAAATAGACGCAACCCCCAATTGATCGAACAGGTCATCGATCCTAGGCAAGGGGTACTTGTTGTTTATGGTTACCTTATTGAGTTGCCTATAATCTATACACAGTCTAAGGGTATTGTCCTTCTTTTTCACGAATAGGACTGGTGCTCCCCATGGAGACACGTTGGGTCAAATATAGCCCTTATCCATCATTTCTTTTAATTGCAACTTGAGTTCAACTAACTCGGGTGTGCTCATCTGGTAGGGTGTCCTAGACACCGGCACCGCTCCCGGTGTAAGTTCTATCGAGAATTCTATGTCCCTTCTCAGAGGTAGACCTGGTACCTCTTCCAGAAAAACATCTCTGTATTCTCTCAGGATAGGGTGATCGTCGGGGTTTGGTTTGTCATCTTTGATTATTTTCAACACCTGTATTGCATATAGGGTACATCCCTTTCGGAAATACTTTCTCATTTGCAGAGCTGATATCTGTCTCACCGAGATAGGTTTTTGGATCCCTGTAAGGTTTATCCTCTTCCCTTCCTTACTTACACATTCTAAGGTCTTATGGTAACAGTCCAATCTGGATTTATGGGTAGCTAGGCAATCCATACCAATCAACAGATCATATGATCCCAGGGGTAATATGTTAAGGGTTGCTTGGGTGGGGAATTCACCCAACATTAATTGGCAGGCTGGTATGACTTCTGCTATCCTCCTTTTGGTGCCAGTAGCTAACTGTACCAACCATGGCTTGGTATGTTTTTGTGGCTATATCTTACACTTGTCCACGGCTTTAGGGGCTATATAACTCAAATTTGAACCAGGGTCAATTAAAAAAGACACTAGATGGTTGGAAATCATACCTTCTATTTTCACTACAGAAGATTTCGGCTTGGTTATTATCCAAGGATGCACAAATTTGTGGCACGCTCTTAGCCACATCATTGACGGTAGTAGCTTCCTGTATGTTATAAATCCTACGACTATTTTGTTGTTGGTGTGGGCAGTCTCTCAGGAGATGTTCTTCTCCGCAACCCCAACATTTCAAAGGTTCTCTCTTTGGGTTATCAGTTTTCACTGATATGGGTCCAGAAGTTTTATTTCTGCTCAAGGAGGGAAAATTTTGTTGGTGCATACTCCATGCTGGAAAGTTCATTCTTGGGTTCTTCTTGTAGTTCTTAAATTCTGGGGATTTAATTCCCCTTTTCTGAAATATGGAATTATTCCTCTGTTTCCATCCTTCGCGAAGTTCTGCTCGGTATCAAAACTGTTCATGACAATAGGTTGCCTTTCGAATAGTGCCTTCCAGAGTCTTTGGCTCATCAAATTCAATTCTATTTCGATAGTCCTTAGGTAGTCCACTGATGAAGCATTGCACCTTTGCCTTTTCTGCTTTTATATAGGGTACATACCTCAACAAATCAAGAAATTTGTTGACATATTCTTCTATCGTGAGTTGTCCCAGTTTGAGTTCATAAAACTCTTTAGTCTTTTTGTCAAAATATTTTTCCGACAAATACTTCTTTCGGAAGTATTTCTCAAACCGTTCCCAAGACAGCTCCTCTTCACGAACCCCTTTCACATTCTTAAGATCTTCCCACCAAATGGAAGCCTTTCCGTTCAATTTGAAGGTGGCCACTCAGGCCTTCATATTTCCTAAAAAGTCATGGACTCTGAAATACTTCTTTAGTCCAAGCAGCCAAGCCTCTGCTTCCTCTCCCTTCTTTGTTTCACCGTCGAAGGAGGGTGGTTTGGCTTTTCTAAATTCTTCAAATTTTCAACGTTTGGAAGTATTTTGCTTCTTCTGTTTCTTTCAGGAATAGGAACTGGTCCTGCTACTAGAAGAGCCTTCTGAATCGCCAACTTCCTTCTCAGAGGAATCACTCAGCACTAATCCTTTACCTCTGGGGTGGACCTTTTTCGAGGTGATCCTCTCAGTGTGGTCACTGATATGACCATGTTTCTGAGTTTCAGGTTCATGCTGCATTTGTCTTTGTAGATCAGATAAACTCTGCAGTAAAACTGCGTTAATTTTTGTTTTCTTTTCTTGTTCTTTCATTGTCAGCCTTGCAGTTTTGTAATTCAACCATGAGACTCCTCACAGTCTCGGCTAGATCTGGAGGGGTCCCTGCTACCCTTCTTTCGTCAGACTCTTCATCTCTATTGTGGGAGCCTTCTCCCACTTCAGGGTGAGTCACCATACTATGCATTGATAATTTCCCGCGGTTGATCTTCCGGTTGTGTGCAAAAGGAAAAATGTTGGTTGTTAGTCAACATTTATATTCATTTATAACCAGTACATAATTCATATTTTCACATGTACACACACAATAGGGGTTTTTCATTCTTAACTTTGTCTTTTGATTAGGAAGGTTAAGACAAGGGGTTACTCTTTTTAAGAGTGTTCCGAATGGAGCTTCTGTGCAACTTGTTCATGAGCCCAAGCAGGTCGAGTGTTGTAACCATGCTCTGATACCAATTTGTCACATACCCACCATAGAAATCAAAAAATTTCGTCAAATCCTCGAGGATTAGAATCCCGGAAATACCTATAGGGGTCTAGCGTAGGCTAGTTCCTTCCTAGTCCACCTCCATGTGATCGTGGGTCACAACCACAGGCCAAAAAAGTATGGTGTCCTTTCACTCTTCGCGGCTCAGCGCTACCAGAGCATCGAGTCTTTCGACTCTGCAAACCCCGACACAACAAAGCACCGAACCCCAAAAAGGGCTAGCGAGTACAAGTTTCCTATTTGGGTCTCGTCCTCGTGACCACGTTCCGTGACCACGCACTTAAACCAGCAAAGACCTCACTAGCCTTTCACGATTCAGGAAATCACGATGCATGACTTCTTCCTTTCCTATTCAAATCCCCGAAAACCACGAAGTCTCCCAAGTTTCCCTCCAAAGGGAGATCAATGGCTGTAAGCCTCCCCTCATCCGACGGTTTGGATCCTTTCGGGATTTCGGTGCCCGGGGGTTCGAGATGCAACGATCCCAAAAAATCATGTCATGCAAATCTCTGAATTTTGGTATGGAGATCCATGTAGGAGATCAACAGCCTTTGATAGTGTGGATCCAACAGTCCACAGGATTTCAGAACTTTCCCTGAACTCTGACCGCTCACCACGCGTCTCCCTTGATGGATGGTCCAGATTACTTCAGGACTTCTATTTGACACTTTTCGCTACTCTCAACTTCGCAGGTTGTAGCGTCGAGCTCTCGTGCTCTTCTTTTCTGAAATATCGAGACGCAAAAGTCAGCGATGGTTGACTTCCCCTTCGCACTTCTCGCAACTCGCAACCTCACGAGTTGGAGCGTTGAGCCTTCATGCTCCTATCTCGTGAATCCCTGAGACGCGAAAGTCAGCAATGGTTGACTTCCTTTCCGGGTGACGCGTGCCCACCTGTCAATCACACGGGCCCCATTTGATGGACGTGCCATGTATTCTCACCAACCTCGGCTCTCGGCACTTCATCACTTCTATGGTCGAAAGTGACCCCTTCCAACCTCCGAACCCCTGAACTCCCGATATACGATATCACCACGGAGTTTTGATCCAACGGTTCTCCCGTTCCTGGATCCAACGGTTCAGATTGTTCTCCTTGGATGGACGGTTCAGATTCTTTCGCGAATTCATAACTTTTGATGTTGAGTGTCCAGACCTTCGTCCTCCGGACTCCCAAACTTTTGAATCATCGATATCCCAATACCACCCCTTTGGGACTTTCGCTCTACTTCTCTTCGCGTGAGGTCTTAAACCTTGTGCACCTCTTGACAAATCCAATGGTTGTCATGTTTTCTAACTAAGATCTGACAGCTCAGATCTACCCCATGCTATGCACTCTCCCATTGCTCCCTGGACGTGGAAAAATCAACGGTCCAGATTCTCCCACAGACCTTGGGGATCTACGGTCCCGATTTCTTTGCTACTCGTGAAGATAAAGGAAAAGGGTTAAGGCATGTAACGTCCTTGTTTCTTCCTCCAACCTAACAGTCGTGAAAGACCATAGATTTTTCGACGGGATCTCGTCCGCCGATCGATATTTATCCATACACTTTCATTTCAGGACTTCACAAGTCAGGGTTTCGGGAATTGTGGATGCAAGGGATTACATCTTTGGGTATTCCGGTTACTAAAATGCCGAAATACCAAAGTAACAGGGGCCATTCACCCTTATGCAGGGTTTTGGGAATTATGCCAATGAATCCTTCAATAGACTCTTGGTTCGACTGTCCAGAAAGGTATTCCTGCAAGGAGATCTATAGGGGGATTCCGGGAGACAAATAAGGGAAAACAAATTCCCGAGAACAGGTTTGAAGTCTATATTGATTCAATGTGCATACATATACATATAAATCTATTTATAAGCATAATCCATACATGGCCCTTTCAATATAAGCATGCAACCACCATTCCTGAATCAAAACACTACACCCGCAGTCTTATACTCAAACCATTCATAAAACTGCACAAAGTAAGAGAATATATGTCAGCATATAAATTTCACGATGCAAGATGTAAAACACTTATCAGAAACAACACTAGAGGTGAGTGCAACTGCTAAGAGGGGTGCTCATCTCCACCCAACCGTAGGCTCAACGATTCCAATAGGATTTACCACTAGCCACCCCTGAGCTGAGACCATGATGCTGCGATACTGCGTCTCTGTTTGCCAGTGACCAAGAACGAGGGTTACTCTCCCCCTTCTCTACTATCACTCACTCTGTATTTTTCCATAGTTTTCCTTCCTCCCCTCATGTCTGCCCCCATTCTCACTTCTCCCTCATGCATTTTCCTCTTGCGAGGTTGCGTGTGGTGTGATTTCCCTCACACTGGTCAGGCCTAACGGCTCTACGGAAGGGCAGTTCACCCCCTCCCATCCCTCATTACTCATGAGGAGCCATCTACCTACCAATTTTGGTGATTTATTTAATTCAGGGCTAGCGAGCCGCTCTTGGTTCTCTAGGCCAGTGAAGTCCAAATACGGTATTATTTTCGGTGGAAGTTAACGCCACCTTTCCAAGTGCCTTCCACCACCTTTCTTCAGCCATCATCGTCTCTTTTTTAGCATATCCCCTCTTAGCAGTCCTGCAATATATATTCATAATATTATTCACATTCATCGACCTTTTTCACAAGGTCCATTCACATCACACATTCACATTTTTGAGTTTTCCACAGTTCTTGGTCAGTATAGTTATTTTTACAAACTAGGGGAAACAGGGTGTTACACACATTCTCTAGGAGCAACTATTGCTTTCCCTAATCCAGATTTTTCTCTTCTTTGAGCTCTTCTATTTGTTTCTTTTCTTCCTTCACTTCTTCAAAAGAAGGGCCCAATTCTAGAAAGAGCTCTAATGCTCTGTGCTTTACTCCATGAAAGATTTCAACTTTGTCCTACCATTTCTGGGCAAGGAGTGATGCTTCGGCCAGGAACTGTTGGGTCATCTCTTTGTTGTGCTCCTTTGGCTTGGCCACAACCAACGAGTTCCATTTGGAGTCAGTTGTTGCATCAACCTGGTGCATCTGCATATAGGCAGTTTAAATCACCGGTTGAAACTCATGCATCTCTTTCTTGGCTACTGACTCTGCTTCGTAGAGGGAATTTAGTTCACTATCGACCTGCTGAATTTGGTAAAAAAAATTTTGCTACTCCATGGGGTCCATTGTGACCACAACTTCCTCGTTGAGCACCTGGATCTTTGTGCGCACTTCCCCCAAGACTTGATTTCGTCGAGCGATGATACCCATCCAATCGCGATCTGTTTGTGTAGTGTCTCTCAGGCATTGTTACCTTGCAGTATTATCTTCTTCATTTGTTCCTGCAGCTACCAAGGTTGTTGTTCTTCTTCTTGTTGGACTTGTTGTAACTTTTCTTGTATCTGTTTTGTGTGTGTCACAAGCTGTGTCCATGCCACTTGTATCATCTTGATCCATTGCTCTGGTTATAGGGACGTGGCCAAATTGAGACCTTTCTACTTGACGGGTGGGTGTCCCAGTGCGAAGTTCGATGGAATCTTGGCATAGTGCGGCTTTATGGATTAATGGGTGACAGTCTGGGTACCAAACTAGTAATAAAGGTTGTGACTAGACTGTGTGTGCATTGCCTTTAACTATGATTGGATTTGGATTCAGGGTGCCTCCGACCACAAAGGTTGTCCATGTCATCCTTAATGACGGATATTACTGGACCTTCTCATGCTTCAGATTATGTACTACTGATTCGTTAATTCTGTATCAACCAACACTTAAACAAAATAGATCAACTATGTATTATGGTGCAACACTACGCACATGGAAATTAATAATTGAATTTTAAAAACTCTAGAAAGAAAAACAAAACTCAAATCTAGCTATTGCACAAGCTTCGTCAGAATGGAGAGACTCCCACTCTTCTCAGTTTTGAGAAAGGTAGGGCTTCAGGTGAGCGTTGTTCACCCATCCCAGTCGTAGCATACCATCCAATTGTGCAAGTTGGACTACTCCTGATGGTCATATCTCCGCAACTATGAAGGGTCCCAGCTAGTGCATGCGTAGCTTTCCAGGGTGCATCTGGTATTGGTTGTCATAAAGTAACACCTTGTCCCCTTCTACAAATACCTTGGTCTTGATGTGGCAGTCATGCCAAGATTTTTGTCTTGCCTTTTCAACCGACTGATGGAAATCTGCTAGAAATCTGGTTTCTTCGATTTCTTGTAGCTCCACAAGTCTCTGTGACACTGATTCTTCATCTGTCATACATGTGGCTTGTGAAATATAAAGAATTGGTGTGATGAACTATGTGAGCACCACTACCTCTTTTCCATAAACCAACTAGAATGGTGTATATCTGTGGAGTTTCTTTGTGGTTGTCCTGTAGGCCCATAATACAACCAGAACTCTATCATCCCAGTCCTCTCAGTTTGCACAATAGACCTTTATTAGTCCTTTTTCTAGGATTTTGTTGAAGGCTTCAACTGTTTCATTGGCTTGTGGGTGGTATGGACTGCTCTTGTGATGTCGAATCATAAATTCGGTGGTAAGTGTTGCTATAGTGCTGCTAATGAAGTGATCTCCCTGATCGCTGGTTAGAATCCCAGGACATCCGAAGCGGGTAATGATATTCTCGAAAATGAACCTAGCAGCCGTATCCATAGAACAGTCCTGTACTGCTACTGCTTCAGCCCAACGAGTAAGGTATTCAGTTGTAGTAATGATGTATCTTGCCTTTGAATGTTTGGCTATGGGGTTGATGGGCCCAATGAAGTCAACTGCCCATTTCTCAAATGCCTGTAGATCTCTAACTAGTTGTAGTGGTAATTCATCTCGACATGATGGTTTTCCCACCCATTGACAAACGTCACGGGATCTAGCGTATGCTTTTGCATCCTTGAAAAGTGTTTCCCACCAAAGTCATGCATGTAGAACTTTATGATCTAGCATATGATTTTGCATCCTTGAAAAGTGTTTCCCAGAGTATATCATTCCTTTCATGATCTAGGACACATCGTCTGAGGATACTATGCAGTCCTAGTTTATACAGTTGGTCGGCGATCAACTGGTAATATTATACTCTGACGACCATATGGCATTTTTGGGTTGCGGAATATGTTTCAAGGCAGGCCCCTGTGCTGAGAAAGGTCTCTATGTCCTTCAGGTATTATGGTATTGCCTCGATCCTGAAAAAATGTGCATCTAGGAGTTGATCATCAACTACTCCGCCACTTTCTCCTGACTCTAGTATGGATAGATGGTCGGGTCCGATGTTGCAATATCTACGGATGAACCGATCATAATACCCTGTGTGTCCAAGTGTGGAGCATAGTTGTTTAGCACTCATAGGTGGCGGCATATTCACAATGGCCACTACTTTAGTTGGGTCTACCAATACTTCTTCTTGGAAGACTATGTGGCCCAACATATTTCTGTATGACACACAGAATATACACTTCTTGAGGTTTAGTGAGATTTGTAACTCTCTGCATCTGTCAAACATTAGCCTTAGTAGTGCTACATGTTCCTTGAGCAGGATATATATTGTCCAATCGTCCATATAGACCTCTATGAACTTATGGATAAACTCTCTAAAGGTTACTATCACAATCCTAGAGAAAACTGCAGGGGCGTTCTTTAAACCAAATGGCATTACATTATATGCAAACGATCCCCATTAGGTGATGAAGGTGGTTTTTCTCTTGTCATGATTGGCTGTAAAAATAAGTTCTTTAATATTTTGCAGGACTTGTTCAAGGTCAGGGTACTTACTTGTGAACGAGAAGTCTTTGCAAAATTGAGCTGCTAGTGTTCGCCAATCGCTGGTCTGTCCTCTGGTTTCCTCATGTATAAACCAAGATTTTGGAATTTGGCCTAGGGAATGCGGGAATACCTGAACCCAGAAGAGAGAAGGTATCTTCACAACCTGCCATTATGTCACACACTGTTCGATGTGTATTCTAGGGTCCAATTCTCTGATGAACAGTTGTGCAGCGTGGGGGTCCATCTAAATCTCTGATTCCAGTTGTTCCTTATTCCAAAACCTATATTTGAGAGCTTGCTTCACCTCATCCCAGGTTTTAAGTGTAGTTTTGTGTGTAGCCCACCATCTGGTAGGGTTATTCTAGAAAGTGATATCTAGTATCGATATTTGTTGATCCTCTCTCACATTCTCTTCCATGCTCTGCAAGAATTTTCCTAGTTTTGAGGTGCCACCATATACTAGGTGTTCTCTGACTTCAGTCCCAATCCATCTGGTCATTCTGACAGTTGTGCACCTTCTTGAGAATCTTTCGTGCAAACCTTTTTGCCAACTATCAAAATCCAGTTCTGAGTCTTCGTCTACTGATTGTATACTTCTCCAGCTTACTGATCCATCCGCAGTAGGATTTATATAATCGTTTCTTGTCCCGGTTGCTATGGTGTACAATTGGTCTAGGTCTTCTCCTTCCATATTATTGTTCATTTTTTCTGTGTACCTGGGTCCTACATATGGATCTAAAGGTTGAACTACCTTGATTCCTGTAGCTTCAAAAGTCATAGTGTCTACGTAATTTTCGTAGGTCCAATCGATGCCAAGTAGCGCAGGGTAGGGGTCCTTGTCTCCCATGATCTCAATGACTTCAAAGTCAGCCACTATTTTTTCTCTTGCTACATCAATTTCCATGTTCTCCAATATTCCTATGGGAAAGATATAGTATTGGTTTTCCATTCTTAGTTGAATTGGGGAATATGTCAGTCTTGGTTTTCCTAGGGCTTCCCAATTTTTCTTGGGCATAATGTTCACATCTGACCCTGGGTCTAGCATGACATCCTTAATTTCAAAGTCATCTAACTGGGAGACTAGTCAGAATTCTTTTCCAGTTCTTTCTTTTCTTCGTTACACTCTCTGAGTTCTCTTCTCAGGAAGGTTAGCCCTAATCCTTGTGTCAGAGGTTTCTTCATTTCCTAAGACTAGGTATAGCTCATTGCACAACTTCTCTGTCAGTTGTTCATTCCCCAGAATGTCAGAGAATAATTGGAACCAAATGTCAACTGCATTTTGATGTTGCTCAGGTTGTCTTGGTATGCCTATAGGGTTTCTGGGTGCAGGGGGTGAAGTAGGTACTTGTGCTACCTTAGGATATACAATCAGCTGAGGGGGGTTCTCTTCCATTTCACAACTGGGAATACTCTGGAAGGCTTCTATGGCATCTTTAAAGAACATTTTTTTTTAAGGGGTCATACTTGTCTCCCTTAGGGAATGCCTTCTGAATATGGGGTAGAGCTTCAACATCAGCTCCTGTCCTCGCGCCTCCTTGAGTGACGATGTTAAGATTCAACAATTGTCCTTTAGAAATCCTTTTGATCTCTGACCTAATAAGGTTAGTTCCTCTTTGTCGTACCCTGTCTTCTCATTTTTCAATTAGCTTCGGGTAGTCTTCGGTTGCATGTCTGTTTGTTCTATAGTGAGAAAACCATGGCCGCCTTGGATGAGGACAGTCTCTAGCCAAGTGACCCTGCTCATCACAATTATAGCATCTACTCGGTCCTCTTCCACTAGTTTTTCCTCCTCTAAACTCTCTACCAATTCCACCTCCTCAGCCTCATCCTGATCCCTGAGGGTTTTCATTTACCCTAAATTTTGTACAGCCTATCCTATCCGCCAGTGCATCCAATGCCCTACATTGGTTGGTAGTATGTGTAGTAGATGTGCAGAACTTGTAATGGACTTTGTTTGGTACCGTCGAATATTTATGCATGATGGGGAAATGTCTTGGTCCATGCCCGTGGTTTCCGCAGATCTCACAATACTTCGCTCCCAGTGTTGTTTGACCTCCTGGGAACGTGTGATATGAGACGGAAGGGTGAAATAGTGGGTTCGTCAATACTTGTGCAACTCCTCCTGTAGGTCCTAGTGAGGTTGCCGGCATATTCTGGGGAGGTCCCATCCCTTTACCTTGTGGGAATTCTTTGCCAAATGACCTTCTGCATAGCATCCAGTGCACCAAACCTGTGGTCGTCCTATTATGGGTATCGTCAGTTCTTGAATCTTTTATGTAAGGGTTGATATTTGTCCTTGTAGTTGCACTATAGTCGCATCTACTGGGGGTCGAGTTACTCTCAAGCTTCTAGGGTATCCCACCATAGCTTCAATATTCATCGATTGTTCCAAGGAATCTATCAATGTGTCTATCCGTTGTTGTGTTAGCAGGATCCATGTGAGAGGTAGTAGCCCCTGAATGTACCATTCCCTTTAATATTCTTCATGGATTGGGTGTGCCAACCTCCCTATGGCATCTTTGAACTTCTGGTTGTATTCCCATGCTAATTCACCTTCTCTTTGTTGGATTTCATGCAACTCAGACAGAGGTTGTTTTTCTGACTAGGGCAGTTTTAACTCTGCTGTAAACCTCCTCTGTACCTGGCCAAGGGTGAACTCTTGACCTTGCGTCCCTGGAACTCCTGATTCAATGATCTTCATGTACCATTTGAGAGCGTGACCTCTCAGGGTAGTCTAGAATTCGACCAACTTGTTCACATCTGGTGTCCCTCTGGATCTCCAGATGGCTTCGCACAAGAACCAGTGTTTTTCAACGTCTTCATCTCCCTTACCCCAAAATTCTAGGTAATGGGCAATAGACCCTCCCATATGGCTGGTCATTGTTGATCTTGTTGTTCATATCAATGTGAACCCTAACAGTCCTTCTTGAGATCTACCAGGGGATCTCAATATCCTCCCTGTACTTGTCCTTCCTGGTTGTGACTGGTTAACTAATTGTATTGGAACAAAACTTGTATGAGAAGGTAGTATAAAACTTACTGCTTGTATTGAGGGCACTTGGGGTATGAGTGATTCAGGGTTGGTGCAACTATCTTTAGGGAGGATCTCTTTGATCTGGGGGGTCTCGTTAGCTTCCACTGGGATGATCTCTTCGATCGGATTCTTGATCTCTCGTGTTATAGGGGCTGACTCTTCTCTTTCTCCTTCAAGATTCATGTTGGTTTCCTCCTCTCTTACCTTCGTTATTCCTCCTTCTCATCCCACCTTCTGGGGACTTCTTTCTCTCCTTGCTTCTCTCTCATTTAACCTTTGACTGGCCAGTCGTTCCTGTCTTCTCATCCTCTGCATTTCTTCCATATGTATTTCTTCTATTTCTCCCGATCCTCCTTCTTTCCTTAACTTTTCAGACTGTCTTGTGGTTTTCTTGATTTTTCCGCACCACCACTTCTCAACTATGGTGGCTCTCTTCAAGGCTTGCTCATCTCTTGAATCCATTTCTTGTTGTTTCCCCCCCATTTGTCAAAGAACCCTTCCCCTTTCTTTATGCCATGACTCTCACCCCATCTCACCCTACCCCAAGCGTTTACACTGCCATCTCGGTCGAGGACATAATAAACATCCCTTCCTCCACCAAGAAATCTTTAATCCACAAGGGGATCTCTCTTACAAGTCTTCCCCTTACATATTTCTTGAAAAATTCCTTGGCTCGTGAGAAATACTGGTGGTTCTCGGCTACAAATTTGATTATGTATCATTCTATTGTGGTAGTAACCCAGAAATCTACGACCCTTGTGACTAGACAATCCAACCTATGGAGTGTTGGTAACTTGCCGGTATCCCATGTGCATATATTCTTGACCCGTCCATGGAATTCTGGAGCTTCTTGGAGTCTCTTGATCCAATGACAAAATTCTTCCGGGAATTTAACCAAGAAAATTTTGTACTGGTCGCTTGATCTTTCTGAGTGAAAGATCGCTTCTCGAGTAACTACCATCGATTTTCTTCTTAGTTCCACTTCTTTCCATATGAAGGAGTTACATTTTATTTCCCACCATTGATCGATGCCAGATATATGGATCGATGGTAGCATTCTTCCTACAAGTTCCCTTTTAATACGGGTCCTGGCAATGAAACCATTTTGTTGGTGCGAGTTTGTTCAGACCAAGGTCCTTCTTAGGTTACCAACAAAAGGCACCGTGTAGTCTAGAGCACTAGAATTTTCATCCCCTCCGAAGAGAAGAAGTCTCACCCAAAGTGCTGCTAAGACAAATAGATAGGGAAGGGCAGGGAGAAGTATACAGATGATCCATAGAGTACTCAGAACTCACTTCAGTTCTTGCGCAATCAACATTATCAGATCATAAACATCTAAATGTAAGAACAAAACCTACTAGTATTGCGAGCACCAGTTAACCATAAGAGAAACAATTATAACTCATAAGCTATATAGAAATAATGAAACGCATAAGAAACCATGTAAAGACACATTAGATTTGAAAATTTAATTCTTCTTCATATCATCGTCAAAGATATTTCTTACATTACAAACTCAGCATTACATAGAAAGTACAGTACAGACTCTTGGCTCCAGACCTTAGCCACAAAATCATGATTTCCTAGCCAGTAGGTCACGTTCATTACAGACTCTACTCTTCTTTATTTACAACAAAACCTTGGACAATTCCCATGGACTTGGCTCTGATTGACACAACTCAACTTAACAACATCAGCTAATGACCAAGATTGAATGAGCGAACTAATCAACCCACCAACCAATCAACCCTTTTTCAATTATATTATGTCCTATGTATAGATGGGTTATGTCTTCTTGTTCGGCTTGCACCTCTTCTTGTTATGTTGCAACTGTATGTTGTTTAGCTGGTGTTTCACTAGCTTCCGCAATTGTTTTATGTTGTTCTTCCTTCCAACCTCTGATGGAGGTTGTGCAACCAACACTTGCGCAATTCTTTCTAAAAAATGAAGGGCCCAACAAGAACCAGCTTATATACAAAAACCATTCTCATATTTTACATATATGTTATAGTTTGATAATTACAAGTGTCACTTTGAAGCCTATTTTTCATAATTTCACCTCTTGAAAAGTAGGAAATTAGTTAAAACATGTCATTTTATGTTTGTAGTTGTTTCTATTTTTGGAAAGGGGTTGGAGTTCAAATGGGTGAGATGGAAAGGACCTATATGGCTATATATTAATTTTACAAGAGGAGAGGGGGGTTGGATTCATGAGACAAGAGAGGTTAGAGAGAGTAGGAGCAATTTTAGTTGCTCATTTGTAAGCCTGAGGGCATGTTTGTAATAACATTTTCTTCCATTAAAGATTCATGAGAGCTATTATCAAATTATATTATTTGTTTTCCCACTTCTTTTTTGTCTTCTTACTTGAACATATTGTGGTTTTTGAGGATCATAGCTGCCATTGATTGATGGATTGATGAAAAACAAAGGATCTCTTGTAGCTTGTCCATTAAATCATTGTTCATTGTTTAAGAAAAATTCTATCTATTGCAAAAAGGATCTATGTATAATGGATGTTATTCCTTTTTTCATATTCACCATGATTCTAATCATCATTATATATCTCTTTGTCTAATATACAGTTTGATTTCCTTTGATCTGTAGGATGTTATGACTCCATGCCCAATGGAATGCCACTGCGTACTTTTTGAAGCCCTCTCCCTTTCTTTCTCATCTTGTTGATCTACCTATTCAAACCATTTTAATCCATTTACATTTTGATGGGTACTGGGTGTATCCTCTGGCAGTCTGAGGGTGACTCTTAGTGCTAAAAAAACCCTACCTTCAAAAGCTTGATCATACAGTTCAGATATGCTAGAAAGGAGATTTCTCACTTGAAGGGAGAAGGATTGGCAAAGAGGAAAAATTTAAAGGATCCAATGGATATGTATTTGGAAGCCATTGACAAAGCCATGGTTACAACAAAGAGATTTTTCCCCTTCATAGGAAACTTAGGAATCTATACAGGAAGAATAGGGATTTACAATCTCAGATAAGAAAGCTCAAGCTGGAGTTACAACCTTTCAAATATGAATTATCTCAAATAAATTTGAATGTGTTAGCCCAAGATGCAACCAGAATAAGTACCAAACTGAGGAGGTGAAATGAAGTGGTTAAAACAATATCAATTTTGAAGGTGGTTATTAGCGTAGCACCCCCAGCCTCAGAAAGTTCTGCGCAATCTCCCAGTCTTGGAATCATTCTAAACATTTCCCTGAGTCAGATTGACTCTTCGATTTTCCCCACAGGGAATATCTCACACACACAAGGGTGTATCCATAGGTCCTTATGAGTTATGCCTATGTGATCAAACACATGGCACTAACTCTACACACCTGATCAACAAATATGAT
Organism: Picea engelmannii; assembly: GCA_009831015.1. NCBI lineage: Eukaryota > Viridiplantae > Streptophyta > Pinopsida > Pinales > Pinaceae > Picea > Picea engelmannii. The sequence continues at coordinate 1,158,222 of ML777035.1, read as the reverse complement.
CGGGACTTTTACCGAAAAAGGAATTTCGGATTTCACGACTTCGTGAATACTGATGTAAGTTCCTTGACTCTTCAACATCAAAAACCCGAAATGTCAACGAAGGTTGAATCCTTCAATGCGTCAAACACATGCCACTTTTTGCCCACTAATTTTGACTTTTCGGGACTTGAGCTAACAACCAACAATCGTTCCTCTTCCCTTATGATTCCCCGAATTCTGAAATTTCTCCTCTGGCGAGATCGACATCCTTTCAAGATTTTCGACAAACCTTGACCACTCCTTTGACTTTTGTCGCACGTATCCTTTGACTGATACTTCAGACCCACCTTTCAGTGTTTCTCTCTTCATGATTTCAAGAGTTTTGTTGACAATGCAACTCTACCTCTTGAGTCCCGAAACCCCAAAACCTGATTGGGGCCCAACGACTATTGTCCCTCAACCTCTCAAGATTTTTTTTCTTTCGCTCGTCATGATTTCGCAACTCCCGAAAATCCACCACTGAGAGTTTCCTTACCTTTTGGAACTCCTATTCCCAAATTCCTAAAGCCTCACCTCCCACGTGATCTACGACTGAGATATTCCTCGATCCGATGGGTCTAGATCTTTCATGATTTCACGAACTGGGAATTTGAAACTCTCGAGTCCAAAATCACAGCCTCCTCTACTTCCCGAACCCCGAAATGCCAAAATGTCGAAATCGGCTCAACGACGATTGGCCCCTAACAAAATCTCAGTCCATGTGACTGCTTCCTCCATGACCACAACCCTACTCCAAAGACACGTCGCATTTCACAACTTTGGGTTTTTCAATGTAAAGTGCCCCGACTCATTATCATCAGAATTGTCGAAATGTCGAACCCCAAAATGTCGAAATGCTGAAATTCCACTCCAAAGGGGGATCAACAGCTCCTGTTGCTTCTCATCCAACAATTTCTACTCCTCCTGAGCTTCTAAAATTTAAAAGGCACTCATCCTTAACCTTCTCACAGATCTATGAGATCCAATGATCCATGGGATTTCGGCACTTCTTCCACGAAGAAATTTCACCGTTCGTTCACTCTTCTTCAAGGATCTCTGGCCAAAATGACTTGGCGTCCTTCCACCTGAACTTGACTTCTGCGAGATGATTTGAATCTCCACCTCCCTTTGAACACTTCAAAGGTGTTATCCCCCCTGAGCTCTCACTTGCAAACTCAAGCCTCCAAAAGGAATCTTGCTCGCACTCCTTGTGAAACTTTCAAATAACCTCTAATTATTTGAGTCTTCGGCCCTATGCACTCTTTGCAACAGTAGTCCTTCAACCTCCACCTTATTTGGTAAGTTCTAAGGCTTCAACCAGCCTACGCACACCTTGCATGGCTTTGTGCCTCACCTACACTTCTGCTGGTTATGAGAACAACGATATCTCTCCTGAGCTTTCTGAGATAAAACTCAGATCCTCATCAACGCACACCTTGTGGACGTTCACTGCACTCTTTGTAGGAGTTCTCAGGAAGAGAAACAATTGAAACTCATTCTTCTCCTCTCTCAAACTTCATACACTCAACATGAAATCATACTCCTGACACAACATTGAAACAAATGCATAACAGAGAAAATAAAACAACTGTAAACATACCATTTAACAAATGTAAATAGTAAGCATCATAACACCATGAAAATTGAGTCAAAGATTTATATATTAACTCAAGTGCGCATGTACATGGGTTTTTCTCTACAGTTCTCTGCTACAGCTCTACAGCTTACGAATTCTCTAAAATGATCATAACGTTCCTGTTACAATGATACGAGGGTGAGGGTGTCTATATCTGTTTTCCCTCCTACGCTTCTAAAATGTCTAATCTATTAAATCAAATCTACCTACTTTCATTAAACAGACTTAAATGCCTATTACATTCGACAGATGAGAGAAATCACTCAATATCTATTCACAACTCCAAGATATAAATGTAAGTACACTTCCCCTAGCTATTGCATTAATATCCGCTCATTAATTTTTCAAAACAATTCAAAATGTGTGTTGGTGCTTTTCCAGCTGTCTTCCGCCTTTATGCTTGCTTGGCTAGTTGCATATGATGCTCCTGCATCATACTCCCTTGCTTGAAAAATTTCATGAACTCCTTTTCATGAGCTCTTGTACAGTTTGTCCATGATTATGAATTGTTGCTTCATCCTCCCAACTGGCATCTTCAACTGGATGTCCTTTCCACTTGACCAAGTATTCAAAATACTCTTTCCTCCTGGTCTATTTGCTAATCCTTTTGTCAATTATGCCTTCCATCTGTGGCTTGTCAGCTACAGGAATTTGTTTTGTCCATTGAACCTCTTTATGTTCCTCCTCTGCTCCTTCTTCTTCAGCTCTGTAAGGGTACAAATCCACAACATTGAATATCGGTGAGATTCTGACCCCATCAGGTAATTCAATATCATATGCGTTTGCCCCAAATTTCCTTATGATCTTGCACGGTCCAATATTTTTCATCTTCATCTTATTATATGTTCCCCTTGGGAACCTTTCCTTCCTCAGATGCGCAAGAATCAGATCACCAACTTCAAATTGAATTTCTCACCTATGTTGATCTGCTCTCTATTTATATTCTTGACTTGAACTCTACAATCGCTCCTTAACTCGGCTGTGAAGCTCATTCATTCCTTCTGCAAAGTCCTCTGCACTAGCACTCTTGAATTCATTTTGTTCTGAATCTTTCAATTCAGAAACTCCCCTTAGCTACATTCCATATACAATCTGGAATAGACTCTGCCCTATGCTTCTATTGAGTGAATCATTATAAGTGAATTTTGCCTATGGCAGAATGTGATCCCATTGACTGTGGTGTTCAGTCACTAAGCTTCTTAACAAACCTCCCAAGCTCCTGTTCATGACCTCTGTCTGTCCATCCATATGAGGATGATATGCTGAGCTAAAAGACAAACTTGTCCCCAAATTCTTCCATAAGGTCCTCCAGAAAGGCCCTATGAACTTGGTATCTCGATCAGACACGATACTCTTTGGAAAACCGTGAAGTCTGACGACTTCCTTGAAAAACAGGTTTGCAATATGAGTTGTGTCACTGGTTTTCTGGCATGGTATGAAATGTGCCATTTTTGAAAATATGTCGACTACCAAAAAGATTGAATCATATCCTCTATGTTTCCTTAGCAGTCCCAATATAAAATCCATGCTTACTGCATCCCACGGCCTTTCAGGTATGAGTAATGGTTGGTATAACCCTGTGTTCTTCCTTTTTCCTTTCATGTGCTGACAAATTCTGCACCTGCCCATAAATTTCTTGACATTTGTCCTCATCCATGGCCAAAAATATGAGCCATTCAACTTTGAGAATGTCTTTTCATGATAGAAATGTCTAGCCAATCCTCCACTGTGTTTTTCCTTCAGCAAATTCTCCCTCATGGAGCATTTTGGAATACATAGTTGATTTCCCCTGAACAATAATCCATCCTGGATCATGTATTCAGTCCATTGGCTTCTATCCCTGAGAGCTGGATTCTCAGATGCCTCATATGCCTCCTTTAAGTTGAGATCATCCCTATACATTTCTTTGAGGTTATCAAAACCCAAGTTCTTGACTCCGAATTCCTGCATAAGCAAACATTTCCTGCTCAAAGCATCAACAACTTTGTTAGAAGTTCCAAAAATATGCTTAGTCACAAAAGTAAAATTTTGCATGAATTCAACCCATTTAGCATGTTTTTGGTTCAACTTCTCCTGTCGAGTCACGAATTGTAAAGCGTGATTATCACTGTACAAAACAAACTCCTTGGGAACCAAATAATGTCTCCATTTCTTCAGCACTTGTATGACTGCATAGAATTCTTTGTCATACGTGGAATACTTGATCTTCACTTCATTCAGTTTTTCACTGAAATATGCAATCAGCTTGTCATCTTGGCTCAAGACCACTCCAATTGCAAATCCACTCGCATCACACCTAACCTGGAATGTCTTGCTAAAATCCGGCAAAACCAAAATTGGTTGCTCAATGATCTTCTTCTTCAGTAGATTGAAGCTCTTCTCTGCTTCCTCTATCCAGTGAAAAGATTTATGTCGTTTCTTCACCGTATCCATCATCGGTGCGCTAATTCCGCTGAAGTTTCGGATGAATTTCCTGTAGAACCTAGCCAAACCATGGAAGCTTCGAACTTCAAACATGCTCTTCGGCGATGGCCAATTCTTAATCGCCTTTATCTTTTCCGGATCCATTTTTAATTCATTTACAGAGATAACAAAGCCCAAATAAATGAGTTTTGTCCTCATAAATGATGATTTCTTCATATTAATCAGCAATTTCTCCTGTTGTAATCTTCTCATTACTGCAACTAGATGCTTTAAGTGTTCTACTTATGTCTTGCTGAAAATTAATATATCGTCAAGATATACAATGACGAATTTCCCTATGAAATCCTTCAGGACTTCGTTCATCAACCTCATGAAAGTATTGGGCGCATTCTTTAAGCCAAATGGCATGACAAGCCATTCATACAACCCCTCATTCGTCTTGAATGTTGTCTTCCATTCATCACCTTCTCTCATTCGAATTTGATGATACCCGCTTTTCAAATCAAACTTTGAAAAAAACTTTGCTCCACTCAAGCAATCCATCAAGTCGTCCATCCTTGGAAATAGAAATCTGTATCTGATGGTAATCTTATTGATTTCCCTTGAGTCTTTACACATTCTCTAGCCTTCGTCTTTCTTTGTTCTAAGCACTGTCGGAACAGCGCATGGACTCAAGCTCTCTCGAATCAATCCTTTGTCCATTAAGTCTTGGACCTGTCTCTTAACTTCTTCATTTTCCTGCGGCGTCAACCAATATGTTGCTTTGTTCGGAAAACTGGCTCCAGGTATAAGATCGATATGATGGCTTATACTCCTTATAGGTGGAAACAAACAAGGTAGTTCGTCCACTACTATATCAACAAACTCTCCCAGCAACTCCTGGATTTCTTTTGGTAAATCATCTATTCTCATACTGGTCAAAACAATTTTGGGCTTCCTGACCACAATACATTATGTCTTCCTTCTTCTTAACCTCATTAAGAATTTCCTTCCCACTCATGAGAAGTACAGTGTTGCTCATCTCTATTTTCAATTCTTTACCCTTAATCAGCAGCAACATGTGAGTCCTACCATTTTTTTCAGGGTGTACGTGCTCTTTCTCCCATCATGAACTACATTTATGTCATATTGCCACGGTCTATCTGGAAATAGATGACAAACATCCATAGGAATGACATCACATAATATTTCATCTTTATATCCTCCTATTTTAATTTCAACTAAACACTGTTTAGTGACATTTACCTGATGTCCTTTTTGTAGCCATGAAACTTTGTATGGGATTGGATGTACAACAGTCTCCAGCTCCAACTTTTCTACCATCTCTGTAGATACAAGATTGTCTGTGCTACCGCTGTCCACTATGACCTTGCATACGCTATCTTTGGTTTTGCAAGCAGTTTGAAACAGATTGTTTCTTTGGGCTAGGTTCTCTGCCTCCTTCTTCGGCTTCAAGAGAACTTTCTTCATCAACAAAGATATTCCACCCTCAGCATCTTCTACCTCAACATTTCGTCCTTAAGCTTTGGCAAGGTGAGTTTCACCACCATCTTTCTTCTTATCTAGACACTCATAGGATTTATGTCTGACTTTTCCACAGACGAAGCATTTCACTTCACTTCCTCTACCTCTTCCTCTTCCTCTAGCTCAAGGAAAAGTATTTCTATCAACATATTGCCTTCCTTGTGAGCTTCCTCCTCTCTCAGGTTGAGGTTGAGGTTTCTTCCCCTCTTCTTTAGGTTTATGAGTTTTGTCTTGGGCAGTTGTTTTACCTCTGGCTTGACTTCTACCTCGGCGTCTTTGACCTTGCTTCCAGCTCAGCTTCTCTTCAGCTTTCAAAGCTATCCGATAAGCATCTTCCACATTTTGAATGGTCATCATGCTCATCTCATCTTGAATTTCATATCTCAGACCATTCATGTACCTGGCAACTTTTTCATCATCGCTTTCCCGATGACCTACTCTGATGTTTATCCTGTAGAATTCTTCAGTGTATTCTTACACTAACATCAGCTTCTGTCTCAAATTCTACATCCTCCGAAACAGAGTGATTTGATAATCCCTAGGTATGAATTTGTCTTTCATTTTTGCAACCATTCTAACCCGGCTTTTGATTTTATGCTTTCTCTTGCAGCATCTGTCAGCCTGCAGTTCATCCCACCACAATGTTGCATGCCCTTTAAGTCTAGTAACAACATGTTTGACTTTCTTGTCTTCCTCGACATCCTCATAGTTGAAGTATTTGTCTAGAGCTCTAATCCAGTCTAGAAATTCTTCAACATCTAAGTTTCCCTCATACACTAGAATGTCCATTTTTTCTCTGGCACCTATCCTTCCAACAACCCTGAATAGGCGTTCTTCTGCAGCATCTTCGACTGTAACTTCTTCATTTTTGGCTTCATTTTTACTTTCAGCATCGCTAATATCCCCAGTGTCAACTGTGCACCTTTGTGTTTTCTCCATAGCATCAAGCCTGGCACATAACTCATGCATTTCTCTTTCCACTACTAGATCAGGCATTTTCCTGTCTCTTTTTCTTGGTGGCATGGACGAAAATTTTTCCTCTTTTCTCTCTGCTTCAGAAAGCAAGGAATTTGTTCTATGCTCTGATACCACAACTGGTGCAGCACCCCCAGGTTCAGCAGGTTCTGTGCGACCTCCCGGTCTTAGAATCATTCTAAACCTTTCCCTGAGTTAGATTGACTCTTCGATTTTCCCCACATAGAATATCTCACACACATGATGGTGTATCCATAGGTCCTTATGAGTTATGCCTACGTGATCAAACATAGGTGATCTAGATTATTTTCGGCATGAAATGAGATCGGAGATATAATAAAGAAATGCACAAAGATATCACAGATATTCAATAATATAACAGAAATATATCAGAGATGCAACTATAAACACATATATACAACAATACACGATTTCTATTATTGAAATAAATGTACACAGACTGTGACTCGATAGAATGGTGGTAGCTTATCTCTGAGAAGAGATGTGACGGCTACTCGCATTCGCAAGAAGATGATTACAATGAGGCTCTGAAGGCCTTTTTACAATAATCAGGATTGCCAAAAACCCTAGACATCCAAAAACCTAACCCTAGGAGATGAAGTGCCAAAAGTCATGTGGGCCCCATTTGGGTAAGTGAGTACGTCAACTTCCTGGGGTCGTAACTTTTGCATACATCTCTGTTTTAGGCGTGTGATAGCTCATTGGAAAGGTATCTCCGAGGAGATTCATTTTGGGGGCTCAATTATGCCTTCGACAATCATTGAGAACCTTGATCTTGAAAAACCTTCATTTAGGCCCTCAAAATGGCCCCGAAAATTAAAACCTGCTAAAAATAGTAAATTGTCAAAATTGCCAGAAAGTTGTTTTGAGCCAATCAGAAAAGGTGGGTGGACACCGATATCCACCTGGATCAATCCTCCCTCCTTAGGAAGCAATGGTCTCCATTGCGTTGAGTTCCCGGGGGAGAGGGAAAAATGTTTGTTGGATCTGCATCTTGGTGAGCTACTTGTATTGTTGGAGACGTCGCGCTGCTTAGTTTGTGGAAGTCTGTCATGAACCTATTGAAGTTGAGGTTGTTCAACTAGTCAAGATACATGAGAGGAAGGTGTGCAGAAGGAATCTTTGTGCTTTGCTACAACCTTTTCGACCTGCTTCTATTGGATAGAAGGTGCTTGGGGCGAGGTTGTAGTGGTTCCAATGTCCTTCTGTTCCCCTTTTGAACAGATTGTGAAGAAGTTGAATTTTGTAGTATGAGATACTACCTTGCAGCACTTTTTTGGTGGAACAGTAGTCGGAACTACCTCTAGTATTCTATAGAGATGACCCCCCAAAGTAACAATGACACTGAGGGGTCAAGACTCATAAATAGCATGGCGCTTCCACTTATATGGTTGGCCCAAGAGAACATCACAGACATCCAGTGGGGCAAAATCACATAATACCTCATCCTTGAAGGGTTGGATACCATATGACAATCGACACTACTAGCTAACACGAAGATCTCGTCCTTGGCGAAGCCACCTGATGTTGTATGGCTGCGAGTGTGGTGTTGTCGACAATCCCAACTGTTTGACGACCTCTACTGAGATGAGGTTCTTCTGCCTTCCGCTATCAACAATAAAATGTAGTGGAATACCCTTCACCCACATTTTTGAATGAAAAATGTGCTCCCCCTCTTCAGGATTTGTTGGTTCTTCAGGTTGAATTGTTGCAGTCGCGACAATAACAATGGGGTCTGCGTCAATGATCTATCCTTTACCAGTATTTTTAGAATCAGATTCTGAATTAGGGTTCGGCTCCTTTTCTTTGATCTCGACCACCAATGACTATTTTGAGCAACCTTCATCGGTGTTGTACCAAGGACTTTTGTGGAAATCGCACCATTTTCCAGTGTCCTTCTTTGTCTTCCTGTGACCCTTCTTTTCCTGTGTCTTGGACTAGTTTTCGGGAGACTATTTGTTAGGGTCATCTTTGTCATACTTTGGTTGTTGCGGATTTGCAGACCCGAACTCTTGTTTGTTCTGGTGCTTAAATTTCTGCTCAATTTTAACAGCATATCGATAAGCAGCACCGAGTGATGATATGTCCAAAAAATCCATTTCAGTTTGGATGTATCTGTATAGAGCCCCATGGTATTTCATAACCAAATTTCACTCAGAGTCTTTGATACCCAGCTTGGTGCGCAAGGTATGGAAGGTATTAGTGAACTCCATAACTGCTTGGCCCCTCTCTTGCTGCAATGTGGTCCATCTCATGTACTGGTCCTCATAGTTGCCAATAGGGTAATATTGTTCCTTTACCGCATCCACAAAAAAATCCCAAGTGGGATGGGCCCCATATATTCCAGATTCCTCTGTGGAACTTTGCTCCCAGTAAGTTTCCCACCAATGTTTGACATGAGGGAGAGCTTTAAGGAGTGCGAAGGTGATCTTTTCTTTGTCAAAAAAATTGTGAACAGAGAAATAACTTTCTGGCAGAGTTAACCATTTTTCTATGGCTACTGCATCTATCTGTCCTTCAAATACAAGAATATTAAAATTAACTTGTACCTTGAAAGGCGAGGTGCCTCCAAAGTGGTCTCTTGATGAAGATGCATCTGCTGTTATCGGCAGGCATTGAAGGATGTGGGAAAAATTCTCCATCATTTCGTCCCTCTGTCGTGTTAGAGCTTGCTCAAGCAACAGATTGATAGGATTGTCTACTCCGTCGTTTTTCTTTTCTTCTGCCATTGAGGGTTTCTTGGGTGTGCGAGAGAGATTGTTTTCAAGAGAGACAAGCTCGAGACCCAACTTTCTATTCTCGGACCTCGTCGGGGACATGCACTGAAAAAACGATCAAGAGCAGCTTGCTCTGATACCACTGATCTGGATTATTTTTGGCATGAAATGAGATCAGAGATATAATAAAGAAATGCACAGAGGTATCGCAGATATTCAATAAAATAACAGAAATATATCAGAGATGCAACCATAAACACATATATCAACAATACACGATTTCTATTAATGAAATAAATGTACAGAGACTATAAAATACAGAGTGAAAGACTCGATAGAATGGTGGCAGCTTATCTCTGAGAATAGATGTGACGGCTACTCGCATTTGCAAGAAGATGATTACAATGAGGCTCTGAAGGCCTTTTTAAAATAATCAGGAATGCCAAAAACTCTAGACATCCAAAAACCTAACCCTAGAAGATGAAGCGCCAAAAGTCATGTGGGCCCCGTTTGGGTAAGTGAGTACATCAACTTCCCGGGGTCGTAACTTTTGCATATGATCTTCGTTTTAGGTGTGTGATAGCTCGTTGGAAAGGTATCACCGAGGAGATTCATTTTGGGGGATTAATTATGCCTTCAACTATCATTGAGAACCTCGATCTCGAAAAACCTTCATTTAGGCCCTAAAAATGGCGCCAAAAGTTAAAACCTGCTAAAAATAGTAAATTGCCAAAATTGCCAGAAAGTTGTTTTGAGCCAATCGGAAAAGGTGGGTGGCCACTGATATCCACCGGGATCAATAGGGCACTAACTCTACACACCTGATCAACAAATATGATCGGTACTTTTACCGAAAAAAGGAATTTCAGATTTCGCAACTTCGTGAATCCTGATGTAAGTTCCTTGACTCTTCAACCTCCGAAGCCTAAAATGTCAACGAAGGTTGACTCCTTCAATGTGTCAAACACACGTCACTTGTTTCCCACTAATTTCAGATTTTTGGCACTTGAGAAAACAACCAACAATCGTTCCTCTTCCCTTATGATTCCCCAAATTCTGAAATTTCTCCTCTGGTGAGATCGACGGCCTTTCGGGATTTTTGTCGAACCTTGACCACTCCTTTGACTTTCGTCGCACGTATCCTCTGACTGATACTTGGGACCCAACTTTCAACGTTTCTCTCTTTGTGATTTTGGGAGTTGTGTTGACCATGCAACTCTACCTCTTGAGTCCCGAAACCTCGAAACCTGATTGGGGCCCAACGACTATTGTCCCTCAACCTTTCGAGAATTTTTTTTTTTCCGCTCTTTGGGATTTCGCGACTCACGAATATCCACCACTGAGAGTTTCCTTACCTTTAGAAATTATGATTCCTGAATTCTTAAAGCCTCACCTCCCACGTGATCTACAGCTGAGATCTTCCTCGATCCGATGGCTCTGGATCTTTTGGGATTTTGCAAACTGGGAGTTTGAAACTCTCGATTCCAAAATCACAGCCTCCTCTACTTCCTAAACCCTGAAATGCCAAAATACCAAAATGGGCTCAACGACGATTGGCCCCTGACCAAATCTCAATCAATGTGACTACTTCCTCTGTGACCACAGCCCTACTCCAAAGACACATCATGTTTCATGACTTCGAGGTTTTTAACGTAAAGTGTTCCAGCTCCTTGTCATCAGAATTGTCGAAATGTCAAACCGTGAAATGTTGAAATGCCGAAATTCCACTCCAAAGGGGGATCAACGGCTCCTGTTTCTTCTCATCCAATAGTCGTTACTCCTCCTGAGCTTCTGAGTGCTAAAAGACACTCAGCTTTACCCTTCTCATAGATCTGCAAGATCCAACAGTCCACGAGATTTCGGCACTTCTTCCACGAAGAAATTTCACCGTTTTCTCACTCTTCTTGAAGGATCTCTAGCCAAAATGACTTGGCGTCCTTCCACCTGAACTTGACTTCTGCGAGATGATTTCAATATCTGCCTCCCTTTGAACACTTCAAAGGTGCTATCCCTCTTGAGATCTCACTTGCAAACTCAAGCCTCCAAAAGGAATCTTGCTCGCACTCCTTGTGCAACTTTCAAATAACCTCTGGTTATTTGAGGCTTCGGCCCTATGCACTCTTTGCAACAGTATTCCTTCAACCTTCACCTTAGTTGGTAATTTCTAAGGCTTCAACCAGCTTGCGCACACCTTTCACGGCTCTGTGCCTCACCTGCACTTCTGCTAGTTATGAGAACAATGATATCTCTCCTGAGCTTTATGAGATAAAACTAAGATCCTCGCCAACGCACACCTTGCGGACATTCACTGCACTCTTTGTAGGAACTCTCAGGAAGAGAAACAATTGAAACTCATTCTTCTCCTCTTTCAGACTTCGTACACTCAACATGAAATCATACTCCCAACACAACATTGAAACAAATGCATAACAGAGAAAATAAAACAACTATAAACATACCATTTAACAAATGTAAACAGTAAGCATCATAACACCATGAAAATTGAGTCAAAGCTTTATATATTAACTCAAGTGCTCCTGTACATGGGTTCTTCTCTACAGTTCTCTGCTACAGCTCTACATCTTATGAATTCTCTAAAATTATCATAATGTTCCTGTTACAATGATACAAGGGTGAGGGTGTCTATATCTGTTTTCCCTCCTACTCTTCTAAACTGCCTAATCTATTAAATCAAATCTACCTACTTTCATTAAACAGAATTAAATGCCTATTACATTCGAAAGATGAGAGCAATCGCTCAAGATCTATTCATAATTCCAAGATATAAGTGTAAGTATGCTTCCCCTAGCTATTGCATTAATATCTGCTCATTAATTTTTCAAAACATTTCAAAATGTGCGCTGGTGCTTTTCCAGTTGTCTTCCGCCTTTATGCTTTCTTGGCTGGCTGCATACAATGCTCCTGCATTAGTTATCCTTTCATTTTGAAGGTTTGGTGGGAAGTATTATTCTTATACCTAATTCTGCATTCATACACCCTATTGGGAGGCTTCTACAAGCTTCTATACCTTTGGAAAATCTTTTTTGGTATTTTTGGCTCAAACTACACAAATCGGACAGCTATAGGACATTTCATAGTACCTGGCACTGTGAAATGATATACACATACATAAGTTGTGAATTCGCTGTGAAATGGTCTACACATTTGGGCGCTAAAGAATTTGCTATAGAATTCACTGTGAAATCTGTTGTGAACCGGACGATACAGTCAACGCTACAGGATTCGCTTCTAATTCTTGTTTTGATGGGTTTTGAGAGAATCAATGGTCACTAGATGGCTAGTGGAGCATAGCACAGATGTTTGTAGGTTAGTTAGAGCTAGAGGTTACCTGGAAATGAAGGAGATGTGCTCAAAAAACACCTCACTAAGAAAATATTATGGTGTTAGTATGGTTTCCAACATTTCCTCTGTTTATAGAACTTTGTATTTCCACTTGAATAGGTGTAATATTTTCAGTTTTAGGTGGGAGAATCCTATGTTAGAGTATCAAGATCGAATTGTATGTTTTCATTCCTTGTTTAGGATATAAATGCAGCATTATAATAACATTTTTGGGTTCGAATGGTTGAGCATAGACTCCCTTAGTAATATTTTGATGTAACAAAGCCAAACTCTGGTTTTTATGTATGAGGTTTGGGAATTTTTTCCTAATAGAAGTCAACTTTATTTTCCAATCCCCTTACTTCTTTCTCAATCTGATTTTTTCATCATTGAATGATTCAATTGGTGTATTATAGTTGTGTTACAATGTATGTTTGATTGTGATGTTGTTGTAATTATTATCAGTGTTTTAAATCTTAGATTAAATAAGTTCTTGTGTCTAAGATTTTTCCTCACTTGTCTATTAGTAAGGCTTGATGCTAATAGTAGACTATTCATCCTTCTCATTAAAGTCTTCCATCTACCCATACTTCTCTTTATATAACTGATTAATGTTAGCCAAGACCTCATGTGCTTATGCATCTTGCCTAGAAATTCCGTTGTTTATGCATTGTTATGCTGAATTTTGTCCATTTGACTCTTTATCATAAATTTACCATTACAATCCTATTTGATGGGTACTGGGCTTATCCTCTAGCAGTATAAATGTGACTCTCATTTATAACATTCTTGGCATCATTGTCGTGGAACGGATTGAAAAAATTTCCCTAGGATTGAATGACAAAGAAATATTGATTCAGAAGGTGCATAAGAAATCAATACATTGAAGACTAGAGTTTGCACCTAGTGACTCCACTGTTTCAGTTGTGGCCCCTAAAGGTACACACACAAGGTCTATGCCACATTTACCTATGGATACACCTAAAGCTGACCCAGAGAAGATTATAAAGAAGGGAAAAGCTTCTCAAGAAGGATTTTCAGTTGTTGTTCTAGGTACTTCTGGTCATTTTCTTGATTCCACTTTTAAAACACCAATAGCTATATCTAGTACTCATCTTTTACCTTCTGTTAACATTTCTAGAAATTTGGATCTTCAAGATTTCCCTGTAGAATACCCTTCTTTTTTCTCCCAAATTGAAGGAAAAAAGTTTTGAAGTTATTGCCTCTCTTGATGTTGTAAGATGGTTTAGGCTTGAGAGCTTAGAATATTTTCCTACCTTAGGTTCTCCATCTCCTCCTTTTATTAAATTTGATGTCACTAAAAAGGAAGAAACATCAGTTCCCTTGGAATCTACACCATATTCTTCCAAGACTCATCCTCTCCTTTTGAAAACTAAAATCTCTCCATCGTACATTCCTCCTTCTCCCAAGCTACACATAATCAAGACTGCAATTGTACCAGTCAAGACTCAATCTCCTCCTTGTTCTCCTAGAATTTATAATCCAATGGTAGGTGATAACCTTCCTAGAAATAAGATGGATTCCATAGTAGCTTCTAGGTATTCCCCTCTTGTGTTGCCTTAGCCTATGAATTCTCTCCTAGTTGGAGACTACCTTAAGTACATGCCCAAGTTTACAAGGGAAGAGGACATAACTGCAGAGGAACACCTTGCAACCTTTTATAGTTATGATGACAATCTTAATATTGAGAATGAAGATGTTTGGATGACATTTTATGTGAAAATCCTTTATGGTGAGGCTAGGAAATGGCTTAGGGGTTTAACTCATGGATATATTGTTGGAATTGAAGCTATGGATGATGCCTTTCTGAGGCATTGGGGAGATATGAAAGATTTCCTATATTATACTACAAAGTTTGGGTCACTCAAGAGGAAACAAGGGGAATCTGTTTCAGATTTTTCAAAGAGATTTAATAAAATGTACAACAAAATCCCAACAGAAATCAAGCCCATAGAAACTTCTACCAAGATCACCTATGCCAGTGCTTTTGACCATGAGTTTTGCCTCTTGTTGAGAGAAAGTATATCTACCTCTCTAGCTCATATGCAAGATGCAACCTTGGAGGTAGAATGTAACATATTGGCAGTAAGCTCAGGGAAAAATATGATAGAGATATGAGAAAACGTAGGGATGAAGTTTCAACCTCTAATTCCTTTGGTGTTAATCCTCAAGTAGATGAAAAAACAAAATTGGTTAAATCACTTTCTGTTGAAATGGAAAAGATGAAGCTTGAGGGAAAATAGAATTATAGAAACACACAGAATGCTGATAACAGAGGAAATTTTAGGAGAACAAACAATGCCCCTCGGGTCCTTCAAAGAGATAAAACAAATAGGGGTGACCAAAAAGTTCAAACCCCTCTCCAAAATAACATGGTTGATGATGAAGTAGGAGAGGATGAAGAAACTGATCCAAAAATTCATTGTGTGGGTGATACCTCTCCATCCCCTCATTTAACTCAGTTTTCATATGAGGAGTCTCTTATTGACAACCAATTGAATGAATCAAGTAAAGGGGAAAAAGCCAATGAAAATCTAAATAAATACAACTTAAGGTCAAAAAGGAAGGAGGGGAATCCTAACACATCTGATCATCCCACCAAAACAGAAAATTCTGCTAAGGACATGGTTTCTAGCAGTAAAGAAAAATAGGAACAAAACTCTCCAACAGTGATTAAGACCCCTGTTCTAGAAATTAAGGATATTCTGAAATATCCCTCTTCCTTTAGTTTTGAAAATGAACTTCAAAAGATAAAAATTCTAGTACCATTTTTAGAGCTGATTAAAAATAAAGAATTCAAAAAATATATTTCCAAGATGCTGCAACCTGAGACTTCCTCCAATTCCACAGACTCAATGAAGCTTCAAGATGAAAAGCCAACATTCATATTAGGACCTTTGGTAGAATATAGGGATGAGTCTTCTCTTCCATTCTACACATCATTAAATATTCATGATAAAGTTGTGCACAACTGCTTGATGGAGTCAGGTGCATCTCATAATATTATGCCCAAAACTATCATGGATGAGCTTGGTCTAGAAATTACAAAAACCTATCATGACCTATACTCATTTGACTCCAGAAAAGTGAAGTTCCTTGGAGTGATCAAAGACTTGGTTGTTACCTTGTTTCAATTTCCCATGAAGAGTGTAGTCATGGATATTGTGGTGGTTGATGTACCCCGTAAGTTTGGGATGCTATTGTCAAGATATTGGATCAAGAGACTAGGGGGAACTTTGTAGATGGACCTTTCATATGCCACCATTCTTGTATTTGGAGGAGAGAACAAAAGGATTTATAGGGAAGCACAACTATCTTACATCATCAGTGATGAAGCTAATCCTACAAACCACCCCATTTTTGCAGTTGATACTTATTTAGGATCCAGTATTTTACATCTCACTGATGCTCCTCAATCACCTATTGAAATAAAAAAAACAACCTATTAAAACTTGTGATATTCCTCTTTAAAATACCCATGTATGGAAGATGTTTTTTTATGCCGCCTCTTCTAAAGAAAGTGTTAGTGTTGGAGTGGTCTTTATTTCCCCAACTCAAGAAATCATATCTTTGTCTTATAAACTAGAATTTGAAACTACAAATAATGTAGTAGAGTATGAGGCTCTTGATTTGGGTTTGAGGGATGCTAAATATATGAAGATTGAAGAGTTAGTAGTGTTTGGAGATGTTGAACTAATTGTAGATAAAGTTAAAAATTTGTATCAAGATAAACACCCCAGGTTAAGTACTTACAGAAATGAAGTTTGGGATCTTATTGATAATTTCTTCTCAGCTTTTAATATCTCTTTTGTTCCAAGAGAAGAAAATACTATGGTAGATTCTTTGGTTGTTTCTCTAAGTAATTTTCAAATTCATTTCCCCCCCAAGCTCAAATATGATGTGGAAGTGAAGTATAGACCCTCTATACCTGAAAATGTCAAACATTGGAAGGTCTTTGAGTGTGATCTTGAGATCAAAATATTTTTGGAATCTGTGGACAAGTTTTCTGCTCTTCATATTGATCAAGATCATGATGATACCATACGCCCCCATGTTGATATTTTCCTCAATAAAAATGCAAACCACAAGATTGTTCAATTTCCTAGTAACCATATTCCAAAAGGATTATTTCCTTTGAAGATATTATTTGACAGAAATGATTTTCCTGTGAAGGTTAAAAGCTCAAGTGAACAAGATGATGTGACAGACTACAACTTAGGTACAAAGGAAAATCCAAAATATGTAAAATTGTCTAGCATTTTATCAAAAGAGAAAAGGAGTGAGTATGTTAAGCTATTAAAGGAGTTTGTTGATGTATTTTTCTAGAAATATGAATATCTGCAAACTTATGACACAGGCATCATTTAACATAATATCCCTTTGAAAGAGCAGACCAATACATTTAGGCAGAAACTTAGACAGATAAATCCCATGTTGTTTCCTATTATGGAAAAGGAAGTTAAGAAGTTGATTGATGCCAAGATCATCATAGCTTTAAGGTAGTCTGAGTGGGTGGCTAACTTGTTCCCTGTGAGGAAGAAGAATGGTGAAATCACACTTTATTTTGATTTCAGAAATTTGAACAGAAGTTCCAAGAAAAATAATTACCCATTGCCAAAGATGGAGCATATTTTACAGAGGGTAACTGGTTCAGCAAGGATGTCTATGATTTATGGATTCTCAAGCTACAATCATATCCTTGTCCTACCTGAAGATAGAGAGAATATGTCTTTCACTACTCCTTGGGTCACATTCATGTATGCTAAAATTCCCTTTGGACTAATGAATGCAGCAACAACCTTTCATTGGGCAATGGATATTTCCTTTATTGGAGAGAAGGACAAATTTGTGGTCATCTATCTGGATGAAATTACAATGTTCTCAAGATATGATAAGGAACATTATCATCATTTGAAAAAGGTCTTCATGAAGTGTAGAAAGTTTGGTCTCTCTCTCAATCCTAAGAAGTCTATGTTTGCTATGAAAGAAGGCAAGTTATTGGGACACATTGTATCAACAGAAGGGGTAAGGATTGATCCAAGTAGAGTAGAGGCCATCCAAACTCTATCTCTTCCTAGATCCAATAAGGAAGTTCATTATTTATTGGGTAAAATAAATGTTTTGAGAAGATTCATCTCTAACTTTGTTGAATTGGTTAAGTACATCACATCTATGCTTAGAAAGGGGAATGAGGTGAAATGGACTGTTGAATCTTGGAATTATTTTGACCAAATCAAATAAGAATTGATTAAAGCACCTGTTCTCATCAACCCTTATTATTCAAAGGAATTTATGATATTCTCTTTTGCCTCATATGACACATTAGTTGTTTTCATTGTTCATAAAAACATAGATGGGTTGGAACAACCTATTTCTGTTTTCAGCAGGGCATTGAGGAATGCAGAGATGAGGTATGATATTATGGAAAAGCAGGTTTATGCTTTGGTTAAAGCCCTCAAAGACTTCAAAGTATACATTCTGCATTCCAATATTGTTTCATGTGTCCCATAATCCTCTATGAAAGAAATACTTATCCATCCTGACATAGATGGAAAGAGGAGCAAGTGGATTGCCAAATTTTTGGAATTTGACCTTGAAATGAAGCCTACTAAGTTGGTGACAAGCCAAGGTTTAGCTATATTGCTAGTTGAATCAAATTGAAAATAACTAAGGGTTAATTTCATGAACCTAAACTCTGAAAATCAACAGACTGATATTTATTTCAAAAGCTCTCATATCAGTCCCAACTTGGCAGAATGCACTTGGTACAAAGACATCATTTATTTTCTGCAAAAGTTGGAGCCTTACAATGGTTTGGAGAAGAACAAGGTAAGAGATTTGAAGCTAAAGGAAATAAGATATTGTCTCATTGATCACATACTGTATTGGAAAGATCCTCTAGGGGTTATCTTGAGATGTCTATATCCATAAGAGGCTTAAAAGGCCATGACTGATTTTCATGATAGATTGTGTGGGGGTCATCACTTTTGGAGAACCACAACATATAAGATCCTCAGAGCTGGGTATTTTTGGCTTAGCCCTTTTACTGATTTTTTTGCAAATATTAGGGCATGTGACAAATGTCAAAAGTTTTCAGGAAAGCAACAGCTAAAATATTTGCCTCTAAAGCTTGTGGTGGTTTCTGGCCCCTTCCAGCAGTGGGGACTTGACTTCATTGGGGAAATTCATCCAGCATCAAGTGGTCAACATCAGTGGATTTTGACTGCAGCTGACTATTTCACCAAGTGGATAGCATCCATTCCAACCAGGAGTGACTCACACAAGGTAATCATTATTTTTCTTGAGGACATCATGTCAAGATTTGGTTGTCCAAGAAATGTTGTTACTGATAATGTTGCCTCTTTTAAAGTTGAACCATTGTTGATTTTTCGTGAGAAGTATGGGATTCAATTAGTCCATTCTACTCCTTATTACCCCAAGGGAAATGGTTTAGCAAAATCATATAACAATAGCCTTGTAAATATCATCACGAAGTTACTAGAGGACAACAAGAAAGCATGGGACTCAAAGATGAAATTTACCTTATGGGATGATAGAGTTACTAAAAACAAATCACTTGGTACTTCCCACTTTCAACTTGTATATGGGATTGAAGCTATTTTTCCTACTCATCTTTCCTTGCCTGTGGAAAATTTCCTTCAGGATCAACAATGAGAACTAGATGATATGGTCAGAAGGATACAACAACTAGTAGAAATACAACAGATTAGAGAGAAACTCCTTAATAAAGCACAGAACCATCAACAGAAGATCAAGCAAGCCTTTAACAATAAGGTAAGCAAAGAATATTTCCATATAGGAGATATGGTTCTCAAGTGGGATGCGCCCAAGCAAGACAAAGGCAAACATGGTAAATTCGAAGCCTTGTGAATTGGTCCTTTCAAAATTTCTGAAGTTTTTCAAAATAATACTTATAAATTGCAGAACTTGGAGGATTCTGGATTTTTTGGTGGCCCTATTAATGGGCACTTTCTAAAGAAGTATTTTTCTTGAGCCATAAGTGGTTTTCCCATCCATTGTAAATATCACTTTTTTTTTCTTTCTTTTTGAATAAATGACCCCATAGCCCTAGGATAAGAAATTGAAGCTGCTTGTTCTTGGCAGCTCACGGGGAGCATGCCATCCCCTGTGGAGTCAATGTTATCACATGAAGTTGTTAAGGGTCACATGAATTTGTTGTGGGTAAATTCATTCTTCGATTTTTTTAAAGTTTTATCCTTAGCCTTGTTTAAGTTTTACTTTTTATCTCCTCTTTATGGTTTTCTTAGGTTTTAGCACAAATAAATCAAGGTTGATGTTGTCCCATACCTTTGGTTTATATACTCATCTCATCACAAGATTAGACAACCATCGCCATCACCCTTATGCCACCACTACCTTGACATGTCACCACTTCCACTATACGCTTAAACCCCTCCACTCTATTCATCTACCCCTTAGAAGTTCAAATCAAATTCGTTTTAGTGCATTGCCATCTCATCGGGACATTTTGTAGTGCATCTCGAGTACAAATTCCCTCATTACCATTATTTCACTTATGAGGCTTGTGTCAACTGATCTCATTGTATTTAGCATCCATGATTTAAAGGAAATAATTTGGGATTTAAGGTTGTCTAATTGTTTTCTCAAACATTTCAAATTTTCTCCTAGTTTGGAACTGCAGAAACCCCTAAGTTTGGACAGGCATTGCGGAATCTGCTACCAACTGGCCAGTGAAGGTGAATTGGAGGTTAGAGTTGTTGCAGGAAGTTTCATACAATCTAAATCATATCTATTGTTAAGCTACAGTGTCCAAGTACTCCTTGAGTTTTTTGAGCTTTTTTTAAGATAAGATTAAGGTTGTTCTTTTGTTTCCCCTCCTGGGTGCTATGAATTGAGGATCCACATTACCAACCTACCCCTTTTACCTTTTCTATCACCAATTCTTAGCCAGTTGCAGTGTTTTCATCTTCTTTTACTACAATTGAGAAACTTTTGTTGTCAAAACCATTGTGCCTATCTCTTTATTGGCCTTTGTTGTTTATACTGTGAAATATGCTACAGATTATGCGATGAATCCCTTGTTTTGGTGTTTCGAACCTATACATCAAACTCAAGATCATTATCATGTGATCACATAACCTGTATCAGTTCATTTCCTTTAAAATTTCAATTGTTATTTCAATTCTAAAGTCTATCTACATCAGAAATTTAAAGAGCCTTGCTGATTAAAGTTGTGATGAAATTGAAAATGATAGTGAAGTGTTAAACTTAAAACTTTGGCAATTGCTTCCTCCTTTCATATCCATTTTCCTGAAGGGTTTTCTTCCATTTCTTAACCACCAATTTTTCTTTCATAAGCTCAGAATTCAAATAGACAGGATAACTTTGAAGACTTAAAAGAAACCAGCTTTGAAAAATACCATCATTTCAAACCCTAAGACCTTTGTTCTTTGTTTGGCATGTCACATATCTCAGATTATTGTACTATGTTTCCTCCTATAATAGAAAATGGATACACCACATCAAAATAAGGCTCACAAGGGCGGGGGTGTAGTCAGGACAAAGCCCTACGATATGTAGTTATTTGATTCTAAACCTTTGATCAAAGAGGCCTTATAGTGAATTGGATGTTTCAATTTCTGTTAGAATATGCAAAGGGGACACCCTGAGGTAGCCAAAGAGTTTTCCTTGAATTTTGATTACACCAAAACTAAGGTGTTAACCCTTTAACTGGAGCTATTTGAAGCCACCATTGCAGCAGCCACTGAGATACCCAACACTAGTGAAAGATGGTTTAAATCCATGAATCTTAATGCAGCTTTCTCTAAAGAGTTCCTCAAACCATAATGCCAGGGAGATAACCTATCAAAGAGAGTGCCTAGAATCCACTTGGTTGACGGATTTTACAAGATGTTAAGGGTGATCTAGATATATTTCACCTGTGAGGGTAGATTCAATATGATTCACCAATACCACATTAGATTGTTGCTGCACTTCACAAGGAAAGACCTCATGAACCTCCCTTTATATTTGTTTAGGAGTATTGGGAAAATGGATGATAGGGTCCAAACCAAGTCCAAGGCTGTGGACATAAGTGTTTTTCACTCGGGGTTTATTAGGATGCTTTTGATGGAGGATTTAAAGAAAATAAACATAGCTTGGGAGAAGTTCATTTCCTCTACACATATGCAATTAAATGTAGCTCCTACTCCTCAATCTAAGGTGCAGAGCCCTTTGGAAACTGATAGTTTTGTTGACACAGAGACAAGTAAAAAGAGAAAGGGAAAACACATTGCTAAATATAATGAGGCTCCTAAGGAAAAAGAAGAAGAAGGGGGAGCTCATCACTCTCCACAAAGGGAATTTCCACCCCAACTAGCTCCAAAATTAGCAGAAATTCCCTCAACTAAAACCACAGGAAAAGAAGGGAGAAGGTTACTCTTCCCCTCACCAACTGCTACAATTGAGAACAAAACTAGGATGCCCTTCACCAGGTCATCAGCCAAGAAGGAAACTACTTAACAAGAGGTCATAACGGAAGCTCTTTTCAAGAGGAAGGATAAGGGTAAAATTGAGATTGTTGAAAAACATGTTGAAGTCATAGACATAACCACTCTCCCTGACAACCCTACGTTCAAAAGACTGATCAAACAACTAGGAGATGATAGAAAGGAGATTTCTCACTTGAAGGGAGAAGGATTGGCAGAGAGGAAAAAGTTAAAGGATCGGATGGATATGTATTTGGAAACCATTGACAAAGTTAGGTTTCAGCAAAGAGATTTTTTCCCCTTCATAGGCAGCTTAGGAATCTATACAGGAAGAACAAGGATTTACAATCTCAGATCAAAAATCTCAAGATGGAGTTACAACCTTTCAAAGATGAATTATCTCAAAGAAATATGAATGTGTTAGCTCAAGATGCAATGAGAAGAAGTACCAGACTCAGGAGGTGAAATGAAGTGGTTGAAAGAATCTCAATTTTGAAGGTGGTTATCCTTGAATTTTGAAGTTTTGGTGGGAATTATTATACTTATACCTAATTTTGCATTCATACACCCTATTTGGAGGCTTCTACAGGCTTATATACCTTTGGCAAAGGTTTTTGGGTATTTTTGGCTCAAAATGCACAAATCAGACAGCTACAGGACATTTTGTAGCACATGGCACTACGAAATGATCTACACAGACAGAAGTTTCAAATTCGTTGTGAAATCCACTAAGAAATGGTATAAACAATCAGGTGCTACAAAATTCTCTATGGAATTCGTTGTGAAATCCACTTTGAACTGGTTGATACAGTCATCACTACAGGATTCACTACCAATTTGTGTTTTGATGGCTTTTGAGAGAACCAATGGTCACCAGATGGCTATTGGATCATAGCACAGATGTTTGGAGGTCAGTTAGAGCTGGAGGTTACCTGGAAATGAAGGAGATGTGCTGAAAGGACACCTCACTAAGAAAATATTATGGTGTTAGGATGGTTGCCAACATTTCCCCTGTTTATAGCAGTTTGTTTTTTCCACTTGAACAGGTGTAATATTTTCAGTTTTAGGTGGGAGAACCCTATGTTAGAGGATCAAGATCGAATTGTATGTTTTCATTCCTTATTTAGTCTATAAATAAAACATTAGAAGAACATTTTTGGGTTCAAATGGTTGAGCATAGACTCCCTTAGTATTTTTTTTGATGTAATAGAGCCAAACTCTGGTTTTTATTTATGAGATTTGAGAAAGTTTGCTTAATAGAAGTCAGTTTTCTTTTCCAATCATCTTACTTCTTTCTCACTTTGATTTTCTCATCATTGAATGATTCAATTGGTGTATTATAGTTTTGTTACAATGAATGTTTCATTGTGATTTTGTTGTAATTATTATTAGTGTTTTAAAGATTAGATTAAAGAAGTTCTTGTATCTGATCTTTTTCCTCACTTGTCTGCTAGTAA
This sequence comes from Picea engelmannii, assembly GCA_009831015.1. Taxonomy (NCBI): domain Eukaryota; kingdom Viridiplantae; phylum Streptophyta; class Pinopsida; order Pinales; family Pinaceae; genus Picea; species Picea engelmannii. The sequence goes on along the minus strand of ML777035.1, from coordinate 1,134,596 downwards.
GGTTTGATGCTAATAGTAGACTATTCATCCTTCTCATTAAAGTATTCCATATACCCACACTTCTATTTAAATCACTGACTGAAGTTAGCCAAGACCTCACTTGCTTATGCATCTTGCCTATAAATTTCTATTTTTATGCATTACTATGCTGAGTTTTATCAATTTGACACTTTGTCATAAATTTACCATTACAAACCTATTGGATGGGTACTGGGCTTATCCTCTACCAGTATGAGGGTGAATCGCAATGCTAACACTTGGTACAACATACTTGTTCTTGTTTCTCCTTCCCTTTGTAATTTATACCAACTGAATCATTAACGCATTGTTGATGCTTGAATCTGTTAGGACTGAAACGACAACCTCACGAGGATATAAATCCCCCTGCATTTTTATAGAGGTGGTAATCCTCTGTTTATGATTTTTTGTGAGGCTTGATATTTTCAGAATGTGGTACTTTTATAGAAGTTCGTCATAGTAAAAAGGAAAGTAAAAATATAAAATGGAAAATGTTTTCTTTTCTTTTAAAGAAAGTTCCTGAGAGTGGACCAGGAACCACACACATTCACACATTTAAAACAAATAAACAAAATTTCTTCGCATCCATCATAGTAGGGCTAAATATTTATGATCACATAAAAAAGTAAAAGAAAATGATCTACATGCATAAGAGAAATTTGATAGATTATACATGGGAAACTCAAATAAAGAAAATGATGGATCAACCAAAAATTCCTTATATTCAGAAAACTAGGTTACAAAGTACAGTCGAGATTGTTCCCAAACTAGATCTCTTGGAATTTCTAAAAAATATATAGTTCATTACATATTCTCTTAAATTTAAATGTGTTTTTCATGACTGGGATTGGGGCTCCCACGAACCATAAATAAAATATATATAATAATGAATTTTGTAGAAAGAAGAAAGTGGGTGGCAGAGGACAACAAGACTTGGTAAGAAGAAAAAGGAAATTATCAGTCTTCAGTTAAACCTTCCTATTTAAAGAGGTGGAGTAACTAGATGAAGAACTTGATAAAGGTAGAAAGATGTGATCAGTATGAACTTACGATGATGGTATCTCCTCTTTTTCACTTGCTCTCTAATGTCCTTTTATGGCTTTCATGGACGGTTACAAGAATCGTCTCAACTGTGTTTTTCCCTTCATCGGTAAGTTTGTCGACAGCCTTTTTGAACCACTCCTTGATGTAGCTTCTCATTGGTGCCACGTTGATTTCATGTTAGATTTTTGTATTGAATTTCTCGTCATCCAATTCCCTTAGATCAATAGAAATATTCTTCAAAGCTTCTTCAATATCTTGATTTTTCATTGAATAGTCGACTAGCTAGTTTTTCACATCATCTTCACTATACTCAAGAATGCCATAGAATTTTTCAAATGATAACCCTTTAAATATTTCAACTTGATTGTCAAAGGATTTCTTGGATAGGAACAATGAGTTTAGAATCAATTTGGGGTCTTGGACCTCATTGGTGCTCCCGACTAATTCTATCTCAGTCAGCCTTTTGAATAATTCTTCTCTCCTAGTTATGGCCCGGTTGCATGCTTGGACAATAATATTCAAGTTCTTAACCTTTTCCTTCGATCATCCGTTTAGTTGTTTTATCTAGTTTGGAGAAGGCATATCCTCCTCTCTTATTCTCAACTCTGTCATATTGGTAACTTTAAAACCGAAGGCTACAACCGCGTCGAGGTAAAAACCTTCTTCATTTTTCAAATATGCCTATAAATATTCATGGAAGGCATGTGCCCTCGTTCTAAAAGAGACCATTCTCTTCGACATCTCCCAAGCCTCTATAATTAATTCCATTATTTTCTTAATGTTCTTCTCCACATAGCCCTTGGTTGATGTGAGCAGGTTTGCAGAGAAAAGCCAAGCAATTTCCTAGAAAGGATTTTTGAATGAGATAACATCCAATCTCATGATGTCCTCGGGGACGGCCACTGGGTTCTCCAGGAATTCAGGTAAGAGGTCTAATCCATTGTCATGTTTCTTTAAGAATTCTCTGCAATCTTTTCCCTTGAAGGTAAGCATTGGCTCATGAAGTCTCAACATCTTACAAAATACATGAGGTGATAGAGAGACAGGGGATTGGTCCTGTGGATTGGAATATATCTCTCGGCACACCAGGTGACCAAATCCTTACATTTAAAGACATTCGGGACAAAATCTATGTGCACAATGCCAGATGTTTAGATTACTTCCTTATGGGTAGAAGGGGATGAGTAGTAGGAATATCCTCTTGACCACTGAAAACTATGGTCCCCATGCCCGAAAATGTTCAATGTATATCCATAGAAATTTTTTCGAGTTTCTTCCATAAGTTGAAGATAACATTCATTTTCTCCATATAATGTTTAAAATGAGTGCTTGAGAGGGATAATATAATCCTCCGTAAATCTCGGTTTAATGTGTTTTAATAGGAGATCTCCTCGATCCCTTCAATTATTAATGACAATATTTTCTATCCTTCATGATGATTTGTTAGTATTCAAAGCATAATAAATGTGCATTGGGAAGAGCACGAAGGTGGCAGGGATGGACAAGAGAGAAATTGGATTTGAGACTTTTGTGAACCCAGGAACCTGCGAACCCGCGAACCCACGATCATAGAAGGTTCAATATCAACTAAGTATAGGATAGTGCGGTGGTCAGTCGGAATCATGATGTGAGGGTATGTATGGAGATGAGGATATTCACCCAAGAACCCATCATTCTGAAGAAAAAAAATGACTAAGTATAGAACTAGAAAGGGAAAGTAGAAGGAAAAAAGAGAAAGGGAAAAACGGATAAGTATATAAGAGGGAAAAGAAAGGGAAAAAGAAAATGGGAAGGTAGAAAAGTGGAGGTAAATTTTAGAAGCGGGAAATGATCTCAACACAGATCCAATTGTGTTTGAACTTGCACCATCCCTCCACTATATCCTACAAGTGATGAGTCCAATTTCATTGCAATTTCCAAAGCCTTAGGTTGCAACGTAACCTTCTATTTAATCAAGGGCCTGTGAATGTTTGGAAGAAGTCCTGCAATGAACCATTCTCGATGTTGTTGATTTGGGATATGGAAAGTCATCCTACCCATCAGATCCTTGAACCTTTGATCAAAATCCCATACCAATTCAATATGCACCTATTTGATCTCCTTTAGTTTTGTAATGTACTGTGATTCCAACTTTGGTTTCCTAAAATATTTTAGCATTGCTTGCCTTATCTCTTCCAATGTCCTATCTTTTCCTGTAGTTGTGGTACTCTACAGATTCATGTACCATACTAGTGCACAGCCTCTAAATTTTTTCGCCAACTGCGCAATCTTCACAACCCCATCCTGGACATTCTTAGCAACCCAAATTGTCTTGCAGAAAAACAAATGTTGTCTTGGTCCTCTGACCCCTCTCCCTGAAAATCAGGCAGTTCGAGGGTATTGTATACCACTACCATATTTCTTTGTTTATTCTCTCCTCTTGGTGATGTTGGTTGACTCTAACTCTGTGCACTACTTCCATTGCTATGATTGCTACTACTATGTCCTCCTTTGCTAACTATAAGTGCTTTTGATTAGTCTTCAATTGTTACTCATGATTGTGGTGACACACATGGGGACGTCTATTCAACACAATATTATGTCTAAGTAGGAATCCATGGTTCTTCTATATTAGCACTTTATTGTGCCTCCTCTCCTTCTCCTCTTATGTGTGGTATCTCTACAATTTGGACGATTGTGCAAGGTCCACTCTCCTCTGGCTCACTGCACAACTCTCCTTTCTCAGCCCCAGTCTTTTTCTTCTTATACCTCCTTCCTCTACACAGCTCCAAAAACGCATCTTCTTTCTCTGGTATACCTTCTCCATCTCTTTACATTCTTAGTCCCTCCCTTCTTTCTTCACTGCTTCCTTCCTTCTCTCCTTTTCTCAAACTCTCCTCATGTCATCCCTCAGTTCCCCTATGTGCATGAAATCCTTTAGCAATCAGTCTCCATGGTCATCACACACTTGTCACATTGCAACATATTTATCCATGTACCTAATGATTTCATGAACCTTCCTCTCGTACCTTTGAAAAATTATCTTGCTTCAACACTGTATGACTGGGTACACTCTATCATAAATTATATAATATATCCTCATAATATACTATCCAACCAGAAATCAATTGCACAAGAAGTGTTATTACTCACAAAATTCAGTCAGCTTACCAACTCAGGAGTCTAATTCCTTGCCGTGTCATTTTGGTAGCTTCCAGTGTTCTCCACTAATATTTCTAACCACTCTATCAGAATAATTGGAAATTTTCCAAAGAAAATTTCCTGCAAATCTGTGTACACATACTTTTGTATCCACTATTTGTTACTCATCCAAGGGTTTATCTTCTCTTTTTTAATAAACTCTTGTTCCTTCACTTCTAACCATTTTGATATTTCCTTCGTAGTCGGCCTCGAAAACATCCCCTTAATCATAGATTCTTGGTCACTAAAACAAAACCAATTGTTGGTGTTGTGTGCAGTTGTAAGACCCTAGGTTCAATTTATATTTAGACCAACAAAACTATTCAAACACTAGCCCTTCCGGTATCACCTGCATGTGTAGATGAAGTCTCACCTGAGGTATCTGTTGGGACTACAGGAACTGGGTTTCTGCAGTGTTAAGGGAATGGGAGGTTATGTTCTTATTCATTCTGACATAACTAGTTATGTGCGGGACATTCCGAAAAGGTTCTTTTTCAGTTACTTATCCAATATTAGATTCATACTACCATTTTGTTCCCAATTATAACATAAATTCATTACTGTAACATCTTAATCCTTGTGCCATGATTACACATAAAGTAAATCTACTCTAACATTCATTCAAACGGATTCCATAAGAAAACACATAAAAAGCATAGAATGCAGTATTTAACGTGGTTCACCCAACTCTAGGATACGTCCACAACGGCTAGCTTATTTATTAGGTTTTTCATTAATATTTTTAGGCTAGCACACTATGCTTACAAATATATCTCATGACTATCTTATCTTTCTCCTAGGCTAGCCACTCTGTAGTGCAATCCTTTCTCTCTCTTCATCCTCTCTTTTACGTTCAGGAACTAAGAAACCCAACAGATAGACTATTACAGATAAAATTAGAAAACAAGAGAACTTGAGAACACCTATTCTCCCAACCTGTTACATATTTATACATAATAATTAGGGATTAAAACCATATTCTGATCATCCCAAAATCCTATTACAAAGCATAATTTCTTCAGTTAACTAGTTGTTTGGTTGCTTTTTCCTTCTTTTCTGTCTGCATGGTTCTTTCTCTTGTTCTTCTATTTCTGGAACATCGGGCTCTCATCCTTCTGTCATTCTTCCTTTTCTCACGCTTTATTCTCTTCTATGTTCCTCTATCTTCTTTATTCTTCTATCTATGTGTTTTCTTCCTTCTCTGCACTGTCCTCCTAGATGCACCTCAGCTACACACTCCTATTCTTCCTTCTTCTTTTGCACACTTTTCCTATACTTAGTATTTTTACCAAAATGGTATCCAAAACTGTTGTCCAAGAGTCACTATCTAGTCATCTTTGTCCATCCATGTGTCACCCAGGGGTAGGTCCACTCCACTGCCATGTGTCCATGTATAATAGGTCTTCACTACCATGTGTCATTGGGAGGTGTGTCCAAAAATAAAGAGAAGCAAACTTAGGATAGGAAATATTATTTAAATGAAACAATATTAAAAAAATTAAAGAAAAGTTGGCGGAGTTACGAGAATATGGAAGTAAAGGAGGTAGGTGAGGAGATAAAACTTGGTAAAAGTTACTAATTATAAGGTAGGGATACAGGTTGCAGGCGTATGGAAGATATGAGAAATTATAGGTATGGACTCCCGCATTCCTGTATTCATTAAATAAACTAAGTGTAAAAGTGAGTAAAAAATAAGAAAGTCATGCAGGTGATAATCCATTAGACAAGTCATGCGGGTTGTGGGAGGATATTTCAAGGAAGGAGGCTCTCCCACATATTTATTCAAATATAAATAAATTAACTGAGTGTAAAACTTAATGAATGTGCAATTTGAATGACGCAGAAATGGAGGTGTAAATTGAGGGTAGAGAGATTGCAGGTTGTGGGCCACATGCATGAGGGAAAAAAATAAATGAATAGGAATGTTGTCCCACATCCGCAATGGAAGAATTAGCATAAAAAAGAGTAAAATGTGGTAAATCATGAAAAATGACTAAGTTTTGGGGAAGTAAGTCATAGACTTATGTGATAGGTATGAAAATGGAAGATGGGAATGAAAATGAATGTAGAAATAATGAAAATGAATAAGTGGCAATGGAAAATGGAAATGGGTTAAGTATGGAAATGGCTAAATATGGGAATGGTTAAGTATGGAAATGGTGTGGAAGATTGGAAAAATGTCTAAGTATGAAGGTGTAAAGAGTAGAGAGAAAGGAATAAAAATGACTACGTATGGAGAGTGGAGAATAAGGAAAATGGAAAATGGTTAAGTATGGGACAACATAATGAGTGAGAAAAATGGCATACATGATAATTGTTTTCAATTCCATAAAGTGTTGGATGAAGATGACACATAGGCATATTCAGTGAGAATATGGAGATAAGTTATTTATTTATTTTAGTATATTTTCTTTTCCTTCTCTTTTGATTCAAAAAGAAATTATCCCTGTTAGAATTTCATGATGAAGAACTGTAAAACTGAATTTGATTGGAAACTTGTTGGGTCTTCACAATCAATAGTTGAAGATTATTTGTAACTTTCCAAGTTCAAAAAAAAATTGGTCTTTGTTTAATGGGTGAAAACACATCAACACTATTTTAGCACCTCTGGTAGTTATAGAGATGTGGTTCCACAAGAATCAGGTTGTTGGAGAGTGGTACCCAGGAAATCAATACTACGTGGGTTTGTTAATATAGTTGTTTGGTAGTGGGGTGAGTAGGTCCACCAAAAAGGATTACTAGAGAGTGATACCATGAACAATCAACTTCATACAAGGATTCTATTGAGATAGGTCACTAATAAGAGTGTAGTTAGGACCCAAAATTTTATTTTATTTATTTATTTACTCCTGCATGAACAATTTTGTGCAGACAGAATGATCAAATTCTCAATGCTATGGTTTATGCAGGAATTTATTAGACTAGTAACATGAAATAAGGTTTCTAGTGTCCTAAGGGAAATGGAGTTTCATGTTCTAAATCTCTTTGATATACATGTGGGGTCCAACAATAGTACTCGGCCCAATTTCTCAAGGAACTAACCAAGGAGGCTCAATTGTACCCTTAGTCGTACTACCCAATTACCAATGTACTAAAGAGTAATCTTCACGAGTGTTTTTCTTAGTGAATTATAGTATTGATATGGTCGATTGGATTATATAAAGATTGTTTCAATTATCCTAAGAGACTTCCAATATACCTCAGGGTAAATTGAAGTGAAATTATGTATATAGGTGTCATCTGATGTGGTACTACTTGAAGGGGTACCAATAAGGGATACAAGGGAGTCAAACTAGGTGAAACCTCTTGTATTTCATGTGTCTGTTCTTCTCCTACCACAAATTTACCCACTAGATTATAGATCACTATGTTATTTATAGATGTTGAAATATGCCTCTAGCCTGGAAAAATGCTCTACAATATTGGCTTAGGAAAGTGCTCTAATAACCACTTCTGATATTCTTTATTAGTAAATTGGAATCTGTAGAGCATAAATAATAGAATTTACCTAGATTAATTATTGAAATGGTAGATTACAACAACAATAGGAAATAAAATAACTAGAATGCCACAAAAGGTTATACCTTTATTGATGTGAGTAATGTTCACTTGCCTCTTCAAGGGGGTAGCCTCTAGTGAGAAAATTTATGATTATAATATACTTCGCAAGACATATTATTACATTTATTCTAATTCTTTATGTAGCTCAATCTACCTCCTAGGAACATTCTAGAGAAGGAAAGTTCTAATTAGGGGGTTAGAGCAGGACCCTAATAGTTTGAATGTGTACCCTTCATTGAATGAAAAAATGATCTTGATTGGATCATTATATTGTTTTTCATCTATCTCGATCTTTTTAGAGTGGAAAAAATTGGAGGAATCAGCTTGTAGGGCCATTTTAGTGGCAAGTCCCAGTTTGGAAAATTGGGGTCCAGAAACTTCCCTAGCTATTTTGATCCATTAAACATATTTTTGGGGGTTCTAGTGTCCAGAACTTGTTCTGACACCATTGATGGTGTTCTACACTCTAATACATTTCCAACTATGCATTTTGTGCATCAATTGGATTCCATATGAAAATGTTATGCCTCCTGCAAGTTGACCTATCATGTTGAACACCATGGTACGAGAGGATGTCACGTCATCCCCTGTTACTCATGCATATGGTACTAGCCACATATGTCATTTGAAGAATATTCTATAAGGTCCAAAATCCTATCAAAATTGATGGTTGAGGAAGTCAAAAACCTACCCCTAGATGGCTATCGGGTTATGTTAAATATTGGGCCCCTAGGAGGAGAAGGCGTTCCATTCTTTTGCATTTTATGTTGTTCCATAGCTGAGAAAAACATGCAAGAGTGGTATTTTGTGAGAATAAAAAAGGAGGAGAGGTTATGTAGTAGCCATACAGGCCAGAGGTCAAAGGAAACTCCACATAGATTGCATGTTTCTTTGTACTTGCAGCATTTCTATACCAGAGAAAAGAGAGAAGAGCAGCCTCACCTTCTACTTGGGTTTTCTCCTGTATTGTGTTTCCTGGGTCATATCTTGTGTTTATTGTTGGATTACTTGGAGGGGCGATGAATTAGTAATAGATAAATTTATTCCTTTTTTTTTTATATTATGGTAGTTGCGGGAGGCATTTACCTCCACGTGTAAACCTGACAAAGATAGCATACTTTGGGAAGCAAGAAGAAACCCTAATGAGTTGGCTAATAACCCTAGAAGACTTGTCGTCTCAAGAAGATAATTTATATTAGGTTATTAGCCTCCAAGAGAAGAAGTCGGCCAGAAATAATAATATATACTGAATAGACAAATACCCAAAATGAGAAGTCGGCTTAGGCAGTTAGCCAGAATTAGTATAAATACAGGAGGCCAATTCTCATTCTGGCAGGTAGTCTCAGAATTGTAGTGCCTAGTCTTGTGCACACTGCAGTGCCTAGTCTTGTGCGCATGTTTGAGGAGAGCTGCCATTGCAGCTGCTGCAGCTAGCGGTTCATGTTTGTATTAGACTATCTCTTAGCTAGGGTTTGGACTATCTAATCAGCTCTTGTTGGTGAGCTATCCTTGGGGAAATGTGTGCTACCCTTTGTTTGGATATCTAGCCTAGGTTTTGTTTCCAGAATGATTCTCTATTAAGGTTAAGGTGCTCAGAGGGTGGCTTCAACCTATGGTTGGGTGACAAGGGTATTGTCAATGGTAAAACGAGCACACATATTTCATATTCTAACAGGTTATGGGCCCACACCTCCTTCATTCAGTCTAAATGTTGGAAGGAAACATAGCTGCTAGGATATTGAGCTTGTTGAGGAACTATCGCTAGGGTTACTAGCAGAAGCAGCTTCCAAGACACTGTTGTTAGGGTTACTAGCAAGAGCAGTTGCATAAACCCTAATCCTCTTGTTGAGGCACCTTAAGTGAATGGATTGACCTAATCTTCGAATATATCAGTGCACTCTAGCCTAGCGCATCTCCTGATACTCTCAGCAAGCCAAGACATGAAGTTTGAGTTTATGGTCAAATCTAGGGTTAGACCAAGTCAAAGAAGCCATGACTTATTCTATGAAGTCAGAGAGCAAGTTATAAGGAGCCTCTAACTTTAGAGCATGGAAGACAAGGATTAACCTCATCCTTGCCAAGAATAAAGTGTTGGATATCGTGAAAAGAAAGATCGTGAAGCCAGAGTTTGAGGAAGGAAAAGAGAAGGAACCGCATAACGTTGCAGCTATGGAGAAGTTCAAAGATAGTGATATCAATGCTATGAGTATCATAGTGGAATATATAAAAGAAAAACTTGATACCCTACATCTCCCATCTTGACTCATCTAAGAAGATGTACGATGCCCTAACAAATCTCTTCTCGGTCAGAAACATTGGACAAGTTATGAGTCTGAAGAATGAGCTTCATGACATGAAGATGAATGATGAGAACAACATAACATCATATCTTGTGAGAATCTCTTAGTTAAGATATCAACTACAAGCTATTGAAGAGATCATATCAGAGAAGGAATTGGTAAACATAGTACTCAATGGTCTTCCCAAGACATTGGATGCATTTGCTGCAAGCATGAACACAAGGAAGGAGTATCCAACATTTGAAGAACTTTGGACTTGCTGTGCTCAAGAAGAATCAAGGATCAATGAAAAAGAGAAACCCCAAAAGAAGTATGATGATCAAGCCTTCACAACAAGATTCAAAAACTTTAGGAACAAAAGGAAGTTTGGTTCAAGGAGGAAGCCAAATCAAGAGAAAGGCATTTCAAAAGTACAATGCTTCAACTGTCGAAAGTATGGTCACTACAGGAATCATTGTACCAAGCTAAAGAAAAGGAAGGAGAAACATGAAGCATCAATTGCCGAAAAAAAGGAACCTACAAAGAAGACTAAGAAGGATGGAAGAGACTTCTTCTTCTAAAGGTAACAAAACTCTTCTTATTTCTTATACATATCTTGTTTGCATCATCTCTGTACATATCTTGTATATCTATCTCTTGGAAGATAATGTGTTCCAAGAAGAACTATACCTATGGAAGAACAACAAGATAAGAATGGATATCATTAGATAATACACATAAAAGGATGAAATACAAATCATGTGGAAGCTATTGCAAGATAAACCGAATCAATCATGAAGAGACTTAGAAGAAGCAAAGATAGAAAGAAGTCAGCAATCGAGAGGAAATTGGAAAAAGACTTGTGATGTTTTGTAGAAGACAACAAGACAGAAGCATGAACTCTGTTATAAAAGAGAGCCAATTATATATTGCAGAAGACAATAAGGATGCAGATGGAAGCGTGGACTTTGTTAGACGAAGGGAGATGATTATATGCACTCATACATGAAGCAAGGATTAGGAGGGAGTTAATCCTATGATCCATTGAAGATGAGGAAGTATATATCCATGATAGCAGCCATGAAAGACAATACATATTCTTTAAAGAGAATCCTTAAAGTATCCTTGGTTGTCCATCCACATCTTTGATCCTATGATGGAATCTTTAGGGCATGGAATCTATAAGAAACTCCATGGACTCGAGAACTAAAGAAACACATGAAGATTCCAAGAAAGAAAGAGAAGCCAGAACAACCAGTCATTGTATCAAGAATCACAAGATTGCCAGCCTAATATAAACTCAACAAAAGCAATCAAGCAGAGGAGTTGAAAGTCGTGATGAAGAATAGTGTACGGAAGAATTATGAATGAAAGCATTGCAAGATCCAAAACTAGAGGTTCTCCTAGATGGAGGGAGAAGACTATGATGATTACTTGTTCCAGTAAACAGACTTATCTCTACATGAGTCATTATATCATTTGCAACATCCATGAGTTGGAGTTCTACATCGGATGAATGAAAAGAATGTTCTCCAAAGAAATTGAATAAAGAGTGTATGAAGAGCAATCTCAAGACTTTGAGGCATACCAGAAAGACACCCTTGTATGCAGATAGAAGAAGATAACTTGGTGGAGAACTCCAGTGCACAGTAGAAGCGTGGTGAATATTTCCTATAACATCAAGATGATTACTCAGTAGATCAGATCTCATAATGACAGAAGAAGTGCCATATGGATATGTTCCAGTTTTCCAACAATGATATACTCTATTGTTCAGAGCTACATGAAACCTTAATAGAAAATCAGTGTTCCAGACTAAAGTACATTTAAAATCAAGCATTACATTATCCGTGATGAAGTCCAGAAAGGAGAAAGTGGTTCTCCAATACATATCTCCATAGATGAGTAGATAAGCAGACATTTTGGTAAAGCTTCTATCCTAGATGAAAGATTTTGCATACTCAAGATGGAGCTTGTGGAGACGACTTCCTTATTGAAAAAGGAAGAGATGACTCCCAGGTTGGGAGGGAGCACTGAAAATATTATTGAGGACATTCATTTTCAAGATTGAAAAATAGTCCATCTTGGACAAATGCTTTCTTGTTCGGAAAGTGGATTGAGATTTCTGACGGACAGCGATTTCCCATTGTGGTAAACATGGGAAATGGTCCAGATTGTTGATGTATCATAGACAGTGACTTCCCATTGTGGTTAACATGGGGAGTAGTCTAAGGCAGTCTCTCTTCTTGAGGGTTACTCAAGAACACTGGCCCGCCTTGTCGGACAACGATTTCTCATTGTGGTTAACATGAGGAATGGTCTATTTTGGAGGTTGATACAAGACAGACTTTTCCTCTTGTGGTTAACAGAGGAAATGGTCTGGACAGTCATTCCTTAGGGTTTATACATTCTCTCTAGGGTGCACTTTGATTAGTGTAGGAGGAATGGCCCATGGTGGGGAATGGTCCAGGATCAGCAATCAGAGACATGCATTACTTAGGGTTTATACATTCTCTCCAGGGTGCACTTTGATTAGTGTAGGAAGAATGGCCTAGGGTAGGGAATGGTCCAGGTTCAGAAGACAGGACAGTTATTCTTCCTTTCTTGAGAAGAATAGTCCAAATATCTCATTATTCTACTCTGAGGGCAGATATTCTTTCAAATCTCACAGATGTGAGTGAAAGATTGGCCTAGATGATTTAGTTTATATCATAACATTGTTTATGTGCAGGTTGGTATCAGATGATTGTTATGAATATTGTATGACAATAGATGTATACTATTGTGGTGGATGTGTTCCAATGTTTGTGACTATACGCTGTTGATCAAGTACTTGTGTGTTACTTGGTGTGGTAGTGTACCACTGGATTGTAGCTATGTACTACTATGGATAGACATAGTTGTGTTCTATTTTGTTATGATTTCCTTGAAGACTATCAACAATTTATTAGAAATAATTATCATCCAGATGAATGATGAACAGAGATTTTCCAAACAGAAAATGATTAAGAACATTTACTCTTCTAGATTAGAAGAATGGCTCTTCTATCACTCTATGGAGTGAGCATCATGTCTGATACTCAGATAGAGTATGGTTGCAAGAGATGATGATGGTGCTCATGATCTAGTCATGATCTAGTCTATATAACTATGTTGATGCTACCAGGTGATTGTTGTGTTTTGTGCTCAAGACCATTACCTGTAATGCCTCCCTATCTAGGAGGTAGTGTTGATATTATGGTAGCTGTGGGAGGTATTTACCTCCACGTGTAAACTTGACAAGGATAGATACTTCGGGAAGCAAGAAGAAACCCTAATGAGTTGGCTAATAACCCTAGAAGACTTGTCAGCTCAAGAAGATAATTTATATTAGGTTATTAACCTCCAAGAGAAGAAGTCGACTAGAAATAATAATATATATTGAACAGACAGATACCTAGAATGAGAAGTCGGCCCAGGCAGTTAGCCAGAATTAGTATAAATATAGGAGGCTAGTTCTCATTCTGGCAAGCAGTCTCAGAATTGCAATGCCCAGTCTTGTGTGCAATTTTGAGGAGAGCTTCCATTGCAGTTGTTGCAGCTAGAAGATCACGTTTGGCTTGGAATATCTTTTGGCTAGGGTTTGGACTATTTGATCAGCTCTTGTTGATGTGTTATCCTTGGGGAAATGTGTGCTACCCTTTGTTTGGATATCTAGCCTAGGGTTTTCTTCCGGAATGATTCTCTGTCAAGGTTAAGGTGCTCGGAGGGTGGCTTCGGCCTATGGTTGGGTGACAAGGGTATTGGCAATGGTAAAAGAAGCACACATATTTCATATTCTAACATTTTTATCAATGTAGCACTATCATCCAATATTTGTAGTGTAAATAAACAATGAACAATCATACACATACATAGTACACCAGTGTTTTTACATGGAAATCCAAAGTGGGAGAAAACCATGGAATGCTTTTTATTATATGTCATGAAGAATTACATTCATTGGAAGCACCAACTTCCTTTGTTTTCCAGTTGCAACTGGAAGGAGGCTCCAACCCCCTAGTTTCTCGGGCTACAACCTAAGGGAATATCCAACTCCCCAATTTTCTGGCTACAACCAGGAGGAGGCTACAAACCCCTATGTTTTTCGACTACAATCGGAAGGTGGCTACAACCACCTGTCCTTGCCCCATCCAATCGCCTTGAAGTAGAAGTAGAATGATGGAACCACTGTCACACTATCACCATGAGATATACCACTGTACAACTATATCAATTTGTACCACTGACCTGCAGCCAACCTGTACAACTATCCTATAATCAATATGTACATGAACTCAACATGTATCAACAAAATACAACATGTACGCGACCTGTAGTTCTACAGCATGCATATGTATACTCCCTATCTATTATGCATCCCATGTATGTATGCTACCAAATTGTTATGCAACTTGAGTATGCCATCTAAAAACTAGGGTTTTCTTTCTTTTGAAAACATTTGACCCAGTGTGACTTCTTTCACATAGATCTATAACATGTCACTGTATCCAGACTGTATCTGTACCCTGTGCATGCATCCTCATATATATATATATATATATATATATATATATATATATATATATATATATATATATATATATATATATATATATATATNCTGTGTAATCATGAATAAGTATAATAACCCTCACATGATCTAGACTTCAAACCCTTTTTGATATTCAACCTCTCAATACATCAACCAATACAAGCTCTCAACCATATACCACAAAACCCTAATCCATATGCCAAGAAATACAATATGTTCCTCAACAAGAAGTACCAATGATAAATATACCAGCACTATATTTTTGTATATCTGACTTATACAGAAGATCCCATGCAACCACTAGTCTCTCTAGGAAGAATTCTCAAATATGCATAATCATTTCTCATGCATACATCAAAATCCAACTATTCATAGAAATAAGACATACCTTTTGAACCAATGGATAGATATGATGTATATGAGCATTGTAGACCTTCATGGGAGATTGATCTCAAAATATAGAACCGTTGCATCTTCATCTTTTCAAGTTTCCATGGCTTTACCAACTTGTACGCACCCTAATACACTGCCATCCCATGTATGTATGCACCCTAATACATTGTCAGCTCGTGTATGTACGCACCCTAATACATTGTCAGCCCACGCATGCCTCAAAATTTAGGGTTTTTTGTATTCGCTACGATTTTGAAACTTTCGACGTCAACTCTTCGTACTACCTCAAACTTTTGCAACTTCAAATGTATCAATGAGTACTTGCAATAAGCCTTACACAACAAAAGATATTCAATGTGTTCAAGTGTGATTAAATGAGAGAGCCTTGCCTCTTATTTATACTTTCATGTAGCATCCCACTTTCCTTATTTTAGGGAGTTCTCCATTAACTTTATTATTTAAATAATTTCTTTTGCAAACACTCTGACTTTTGGGGGCTTCTAGATGACTCATGAGAGTTCTCCAACTTCACATGGCCATAACTCTCTAACCGTGAGGAGTTACGTGATGTTCCACATACCACTAGAAATGGAATGACATGTACGATCCATATAGAATAGTCTTACCTGCAAATATATCAAAAATCATACCATTATCCATAAAACAAACTTGGGTCCGTTACTGAAACCTTTTTGCTACCAGAATTCACTACTGGACTTTCTTCAAGGGTTGACATCAATGACAACCAACCCAGTTAATCAACAATCTCCCCCTTTGGCATTGATGGAAACACTGTGATAAAATATTGAAGTCGTATCACTCATGCTCCCCCTGTGACTATCGTTCCCCCTGGAACCATTCCTCTATGCTCTGCATCTAATAAATCTCTCCCCTTTTATCATCAATGGAAAATGTATCTTTCCATCTGGGGATTCTCCCCCCTAACTGAAATGTCCTTTGGGATACTCCCCCTAACTGAACTCTTCCTGAAACTGATCATCCGACCTGAACTTTCCTCGTTATGGTGCTTCCTCGTGTAGATCTAAGACATATAATATAAACATTCAAAAGCATTCATTTTGGAGTAGAAATTACTCTGAGTCTTTGGCGAAGATACTCAAAGGCTTCCCTTGGAAGTGGTTTTGTAAAGATGTCTGCCACTTGTTATATTGTGCCCACGTATTCAACTATGATGTTCTTATATACAACCTGTTCCCATAGAAATTGATACTTTATTGGAATGTGCTTCATCTTGGAGTGCATCATCAGGTTCTTTGAGATACTGATAGTGCTTGTATTATCACAATAAATTGGAATGGGTTCATCATACTCAACCTGTATATCTGTCAGAGTTTGTTTCATCCATAGAACTTGTGTACAACATGTTTTTGCTGCAATATACTTTGCCTCGGCTATAGATAAGGATATTGATGATTGTTTCTTTCTTGGCCATGATACTAAACACTCACCCAAGTAGAACATTGCTCCATTGGTTCTTCATCGGTCATCAATGCAACTTTCTCAATCTCCATCTGTGTAGGCAATAAGTGATAGATCCTTTCCTTTTAGATATCATAATCCAAACTCTTTTGTTCCTTTGAGATATCTGAAAATCCTCTTTACTGTTAATACATGTGATTCCTTTGGTGTTGCTTGAAATCGTGCCACCTGTCTAGCTTCCTGCATTACATCTGGTTTGGATGTTGTCACATATAGTAAGCTACCAATCGTTGACCTGTATTGCCTCTGGTCTATAGACTGTGAATCATCATCTTTGCTCAACTTGCAACTAGTTTGCATAGGAGTGGTAACTAGTTTGCAATCTTCCATTTTGAACCTCTTTATCATTTCTCTAATATACTTAGTTTGAGAGATAAAAATTCCTTGGTTGCTTTGATGTATCTAAAGACCCAAAAAGAAGGATAGTTCTCCAAGTAATGACATTTCAAATCCTTCGCAAATTTCTAGCTTAATTTGTCATCAGTACGTACAAAAATAATATCATTAACATAAACTTCAATTAATAAAATACTATCTTGAGCTACCTTGATGTAGAGGTTTATTTCTGCACTTCCTTTTTTGAACCCTGCCTACTATAAATATTTATCCAGTCTAGAGTATCATGCTCTAGGAGCCTGTTTTAGACCATACAAGGCCTTCTTCAATTTACACACACAATATTTGTTCTCTAACAACCGAAATCCTTCTGGTTGTTCAATGTAGACTTCTTCTTCAAGTTCTCCATTTAGAAAAGATGATTTCATGTCCATCTGATACACTTTAATATTATTGGAGCATGCATAAGCTAGCAGCAATCAAATTGTTTCCATTCTAGAAACTGGAGAAAATGTCTCTTCAAAGTTGATTCCTTCAACCTGTGTGTATCCTTTACATACCAATCTAGTTTTGTTCCTTGTAACTTGTTCGTCTTCATTTAATTTATTTCTGAATACCCACTTTGTTCCAATCACATTCTTATTATTTGGTCTTGGAACCAATTCTCAAGTGTCATTCTTCTCTATTTAATCCAATTCTTCATCCATGGCCTTATTCCAAAATTCATCTTTGTTGGCCTCTTCAAAAATGTTTGGTTCAATTGTAGATGAGAGTGTTAGGTGTGTTTGTTCTAGTGAACGGATTCTTCTTTTAGTCTCAACTCATGCATCTTTGTCTCTGATAATCTGATCTGAAGGATGATTCTTCTGTACTCGTTTGTTAGGTGTCTTTGGAGGCACTTACTGAAATTGATATTCTACTTCTGTTTGATCTTCGTCATCCTCCCCTTCTACTTCTTCTTCATCTTTTTCTTCTTCCTCGTAAAGTTGTTCCATTGATTCATTTTCTTCTTCCTTTAATTCTTGTCTACCTGTTTCATCAATTGTTATGTTTATGCTTTCCACAAATTTGTTCAATCTTAGGTTGTAACACTTGTATGCTTTCCTTGTACTTGAGTAACCAACAAGTACTCATTTGTCCACAAGAGAGTCAAACTTTCCCATTCTACCATCTTCTCTTTTGATGTAACATTTGCTTCCAAAAACTCTGAAGTGCTTCAAATTTGTTGGTCTTCCTTTCCATAGCTCGTAGGGAGTTTTTTCAGTGGTGTTTCTGAGCATTACTGTGTTCTGAATGTGAACTGTTGTATGCCCTGCCTGTGTCCAAATGATATATGTCAATTTGGAATCCATTAACATTGTTAGAGCAATTTATTATAATGTCATGTTCTTTCTTTCAACAAATCCATTATGTTGAGGTGTCCTAGCAATGGAGAATTGTCTTTTTATTGCATGCATATTGCAATAGTCCATAAATTCCTTTGAAGTAAACTCTCCTCCATTATCAGATCTCAAGCATTTGATTTTTTAATCCATTTCATTTTCAACCATTTCCTTATAGACCTTGAAGTTTTCAAAAGTTTCTGACTTATTCCTGAGGAAGCAAATTGCAATCATTCTTGTATAATTATCAACTAATAAAATAAAATATTTATCACCTTTTAAACCATTTGTTGTAGTTGGTCCAACTAGATCAATATGCACAATTTCTGATGGTCTTGTTGTTGAATATTCATTTGATTTGAACCTAGTCTTTTTTTTCTTTCCTTGTTGACAATGCTTGCATCAAGTGTTGGATGGTTTCGTGATCTGGGGAATTTCTCTAACTACTTCCCTTTTGTTGACTTTGACAAGGTTATCAAAATGTATGTGACCCATTCTTTTGTTCCATAGCCAACTTTGATATTCCTTTCCTAGGTAACACTTTTCATTTCCAATTTCACTTAATACATATATGTTCCTTGAAGTTCTCGCAGTTGTTGCAATCAATTTTCCTGAACCTTCTTTTCTTATCTCGCTTTTTTGTGAATTGAAAGTAACTTTATGACCTTGGTCACACATTTTATTCACACTTAGAAAATAATGTTTCATATCTTCTACTAGTAGAACATTTTTTGTCTTGGCATTCTTGTTCCCAATTCTAACTATGTCTTTTCTAGTGATTTTAGATTAATCATCATTCCCAAAGGAGACTGATCCATCTCTTTCATTTCTTAATGTAAGAAACTTGTCTTTATCACCTATCATGTGTTTTGAAGAGTCACTGTTAACATACCAACCGTGTTTCTTCTGCTTAGCTTATAGAGCGAGAGTGTGTTCTTCATTTCTATATTGATTTTGCTTTCTTATCCATGTCCTTTTTTGAGGTTCCTGTTTGTGACTGTTGTTATTCTGTTGCGGTTCTCTAGGAGGGATTGTCATTCTGCAATGTTTGGCCTTGTGTCCAAAGTTGTTACATTTGTAGCATTCCACTTTAGTGCTCAAAGATTCAAACATGTTGTAATTTATTCTCTATATTTCACTAGGCCTTCTTGGATAACCCTTTTGTGTATGACTTTCAAAGTTGTTTAAGTTCTTATTGTTAGCTCTGCAATTCACAGATTTATGTCCAAAATTATTACATGCATAACATAAACCAAAAAAGATAGTTTGATACCTGGGATTTGAAGATATTATAAAAGGAGGTACTCTTATGAATCCTTCTTCTTCATGAGGCCTGTCTGTCGGTTGTTGATTCTGAAATATGAATCTTATTGGTAGAGGAGTGTCCCTGTAATCTTCCTTGTAGATCTTCCTATCCCCTTTGATTGTTTCTACATGGCTTTTTGAATATGTTTCTTGATCTATTGTTTTGGAGCTTGGTCCCTTTTATGTTTGATTATATCCAAGTCCGGACTTGTCATGATGAGGCTTTTGACTGTTGATAATGTCATCCAAAACTTTTGAGTTGTTCTGCATATTTTTCTTTTGAAGATCCTTTCTTAATGTGACAATCTATGCTTCCAAATTTCCAATGATCCTGTCTTTTTCTTCTAGTTTTTCTTTGAGTGCTTCTTCAATTCTTTTATCTTCTTTTATTTGAACCTTCCAATTTGTGATCATTTTTTCTAATTCTTGAGTGTCTTTTTTATTGTTTAGTTCCGCTTGTAGTTTCTTTTTTTTCTTCTTTTATCTTCCGATAACTTCTATGGCACACAACAATTGTTCTCAGTAGTAAATCTATGCCTCTTCATATTCTTCTTCGGCCTCTTCATATTCTTATTTGGAGTCTTCTTTATCAGAGTCTTATACTTCCATGAATAGAACTCTTTCTGTCTCACTGTCATTGACTTCATCTTCATCTGATGATGAGATGTCTTCTTTGGTGCATACTCTTTTCTTGAAAACTTTCTTTGCGGTTCTTTTTCCTTTATATGTTTGTTTTCTATTTGAGTAACCTTCATCATTTATCTTTTTCTTATAAGGACATTTGTTAGAAAAATGACCAATACCATCACAATTAAAACAAATCAAAGGAAGCTTACCTATATACCTGTCGTTGGTTCCCTTGTTCAATCTTCTGACAAAGTTGGCCACTTCTTCACCATCTTCTGACACATCACTATTGTTGATATGTTCTTTTTCTTTTTTCTTTACCTTTTGCTTTGACCTTTTGGATGCTTTGAAATATGCTTCTTTTATATCTGGATTTTCTTGTTCAGTTCTCATTTAATATGCTGTGAATATTCCATGTAGTCTGTCCATGCTTATTGAGTTTAGATCTTCTCTTTCTTCTACTGCTGATATTTTAGGGTCAAATCTCATAGGAAGAGATCTTAGTACCTTTTTAACAATTACAAATTCTTTGATTTCTTCTCCCAATCCCATGATTGCATTTATTGTTTCATCGAATCATAAAAATTAAGTTGCAATATTCTCATCTTCTTTCATCTTAAGTTGTTCAAACTGACCTCTGTAAGTTTGAATCTTTGTTGCTTTGACTTTTGAATCTCCTTCATAGATATTTCAAAGTTTGTCCCAAATATCTTTAGTGGATTTACAATGTGCAACTTTGGTGAATGTCGATTCTCCAAGACCATTCAGAAGTGCATTTGTGGATTTGGAATTATTCTAATCGAGTTTCATTGCTTTGTCATTTGTCGGTGGAATTGCTAGTGTTGTGTATCCATCTACAATTGATTGTCAAATTTCAAATCTATGTACTTGTATATATGTCTTCATTCTTATGCTCCAAAATGTATACTTATTTCCATCAAACTATGGTATTCCATTTTTATACATGTTGTTGCTCTCCATGATCTACCTTTTAGTGGCTAAACTGATTTCTGAAGGAACCTTCGCTGATACCAATTGTTGGATTATTGAGAGGGTAGGTGAATCGGTAATAGAGCAATTTAATCATTTTTAATCAATGTAGCATTATCATCCAATATTCATAGTGTAAATAAACAATGAAAAAATGAACAATCATACACATTCACAGTACACCAGTGTTTTTACGTGGAAACCCAAAGTGGGAGAAAACCACGGAATGTTTTTTCTGATATATCTTGAAGAATTACATTCATTGGAAGCACCAACTTCCTTTGTTTTCCAGCTGCAACTGGAAGGAGGCTTCAACCCCCTAGTTTCTTAGGCTACAACCTGAGGGAAGCTCCAACTCCCCAATTCTCTGGCTACAACCAGAAGGAGGCTACAACCCCCTATTTTTTCCAGCTACAACCACCTGTCCTTGCCCCGTCCAATCGCCCTGAAGTAAAAGTAGAGTGATGGAACCATTGTAACATTATCATTATGAGATATACCAATGTACAACTATATCAATCTATACCATTGACCTGGAGCCAACCTCTACAACTACCATGTAATCAATTTGTACCTAAACTCAACATGTATCAACAAAATACAACAGGTACACGACTTGTAGTGTTGCAGCACGCGTATGTATGCACCCTATCTATTATGCAGCGCACGTATGTACGCTACCAAACCGTTATGCAACCTGCGTATGCCTTATGAAAACTAGGGTTTTCTTTCTTCTGAAAACTTCTAACCCTGTGTGACTTCTTTCAGATAAATCTGTAACCTGTCACTTTATCCAGACTGTATCTGTACCATGTGCATGCATCCTCATATATATATCTCTCTAGTCATGTGACATAAGTTTTTGTAATCATGAATAAGTATATTAACCCTCACATGATCTAGACTTCAAACCCTTTCTTATATTCATCCTCTCAATACATCAACCAATACAAGCTCTCAAACATATACCACAAAAACCCTTAGCCATATGCCAAGAAATACAAGATGTGCCTCAACAAGAAGTATGAATGATAAATATACCATCATTGTATTTCTATAGATCTGACTTATATAGAAGATCCCATGCAACCACTAGTCTCTCTAGGGAGAATTTTCAAATCTCCATAACCATTTATCATGCATACATCAAAATCCAACTATTCATAGAAATAAGACATACCTTTTGAACCAATGGATAGATATGATGTATCTGAGCACTGTAGACCTTCCTGGGAGATTGATCTCAAAATCTAGAACCTTTGCATCTTCATATTTTCAAGTTTCCATGGCTTTACCAAAATGTGCGCACCCTAATACACTGTCAGCCCGTGTACGTACGCACCCTAATACATTGTCAGCCCATGTATGTACACACCCTAATACACTGTCAGCCCATGTACGCCTCTAAATTTAGGGATTTTTGTATTCCCTGTAATTCTGAAACTTTCGTCGTCAACCCTTCGTACTACCTCAGACTTTCGCAACTTCAGATGTATCAATGAGTACTTGCAATAAGCCTTACAAAAACAAAATATATTCAATGTGTTCAAGTGTGATTAAATGAGAGAGTCTTGCCTGTTATTTATAATTTCATGTAGTATCCCACTTTCTTTATTTTAAAGAGTTCTCCATTAACTTTATTATTGAAATAATTTCTTTTTCAAACACTTTGGTTGTTGGGGGCTTCTAGATGACTCATGAAGGTTCTCCAACCTCACATGGCCATAACTCTCTAACCGTGAGGAGTTATGTGACGTTCCACATACCACCAGAAACGACATGACATGTACTATCCATCTAGAATAGTCTTACCTGCAAATACATCAAAACTCATACCATTATCCATCAAACAAACTTGGGTCCATTACCCAAACCTTTGTGCTACCGAAATTCACTACTGGACTTTCTTCAAAGGTTGACATCAATGACAACCAACTCAATTAATCAACATTTTTTTGTGGACGATGTGGCTGTGTTTTACTATTCTCTATTTCTTTATTTTATCTATTTCATGCATAAGCAGAAAAATCAGTAACTAAATATTTTGGAAATCTAAAAGAAAAATAACCTTTATAATAAAGATTTTAATTATTTATCAAATCTGTTGTGATGAACTGTTCTAATGAAATATCCATAACAATTTAAAGATCAAAAAAATTGACTCATAAAAACTTAAATTGATAAAACCAACTCTTAAAGTTACCATAACATCTCATGCAGCAAAACAATTATTCAAATTTATGTAACAAGAATGAAAGATTTCTCTCACACACCCCATGGACAAAGAAACCCCATGGACAAAGACGTCATGTAATTTTCCATTTTCTCAACTTTAAAGGTTGATTTTGATCCCCGTGAATAATTATCCTTTTCTCAATAATTGAGCGCTTCTATGTAAAGGTTAATGTTGAGTTGTAATATCTTCGATGTAAATCGCCTAAGTGTCCCTAGTAGACAAAAATGGCATGATAGTAGACAAAAGTGGCATGATAATAGTTATTACTAATAAAAAGTATAGATATGATGTGAAACATATAATTTGAATGTGACTTGTATTTGTAAGTTATTAAAAGAATATTAGACTCCCTCTATCTATAAAAGTGGATAATGTTTCTAAGTCAGTAACTTTATTTTTATATTTTTTTATAATCAATTAGAGCACACTATATTTATAAATATAAATATAAAGTGAATTTGTTTTCTATTATGTTATTCTAATAAAGATAAAATAACTAAAAAATTAATAAGTTTATATTCTTTTATAATCATTTAAACCATACTATATTTATATATTTATTTATAAAGCGAATTTATTTTCTATTATGTTTTTTATAAAATAACTACAAATTTAATAAGTATTATTAGTCCTTGCTAAAGGCCTGGGACTATAGCAATGAGTTTGTTCTTTGATTCTGTATTAGTTTCTAGTTGAATTTATATTTTTGTGCTATATCCATCGTATAACATAGGAAAATAATATATGTATTTTTTTATATAATAAAAAAATATATTTTTTCTGAAATTTAATTGGTTAATATCTTTGATGTCTTATTACAGGCTTCACGTCATTCTATGTATAAAATTAATTACACAATTAATAAATTTGCCAAATATTATTTAACAAGGCTCTTGGGTACATAAATATTAAATGATAATATTGGACCCATATACTATGTAAACTAAAGAATACCTTGAGTAGAAGCTAGCCTAAGTAGAGTACTTGACTGCGGAATAAGCAGTATTGGTTGGGCTATGTAAAGTTGTACGCGGATAACCTTTATTAAATGCCCATACTCGTTGGGCTATGTAAGTATCTGCGGATAAAATATAAAATATATTAAATTTTATAAACACAGAGTGTCACAATTATGTATGTGTGGATATGGTAGTGGTTTATCTTGGTAATAATAAAAGTATGTTAATGTAAACAAAATTTAACCATCACAATAAGTCATTCCTGTTGTTGTAGCTTATAAATACTAATGTTTGAAAATGAAATGTTAATATAATTTATTAGTTCAAATATCGTAGATAATATTACAAGTAATTAATAAGATATAATTAGCATATAAATAAAAGTTAAAAAATAAATTATAAATTATGTTATAAGTAACTATTATATATATAATATATATTAATATATATGTAATTATTATTATTAGAAGCTAAGTATACTACAAATAATTTAATTATATTTTAATACTATTATTATTGTTAAACTTGCATACTTTATATTTTAATATTTTATTTTATATAGTTAATATGATAACATTTTTTCAATAATATTTTATTTTATATAGTTAATATGATAATATTTTTTCAATAATATTCTATTTTGTATAGTTATATAGTTTATATGATAACATTTTTTAAATTAATAATATTTTATTATTAAAGAATAGTATTATATGGGTTATTTAGAATGGTTGGGTAAATTTTATTTTTATTAAAATTAGATATTTTATATTTTAATACTTTAGTTTATATAGTTTAAATGATAACATATTTTCAAATTAATACTTTAACACTCTAGCTAGTTTAATGATCTCATCTAGTTACAGTGCATTTTCAAATTTACTTGGCAGGGACTAAGTTGCCATGCAACCTTTGTTTTGTAATGATATTGATATTGAAATCTAATAATTATACAAATTACTTTAATTCAAGTATAGATTTACAAAAAATTAATAATGACTATTCAATTACTAATTTGTGAATTCATGATATTATATGTTTTGAACTTATTTTTCACTCTTGAAATCTAGTTGTGTGGTTTTGGAATCTCCAATTGACCTATTTTTGAAGGAGCTTAAACTAGAATTACTCCAATTTTAGTTAAATTGACCTATTTTCCTCTTTTTCTCCTAGGGTTCTTTGTATTTGTTCTTTTTGTTTCCTCCAATGATGCACCCTCTTTCACTTGCTCATCCGCCAACATTGTAATCATGATGTTAATGCCTCCATTGACCCCACCACTAGTTAGTTTGTGTCAACCATGATTGCAACTCTACGAGAAAATCCTATCATTTCCATTATGTATCAAGAGATTTCAATTGGGACTAAATCATGTAGGAAGAGCCTACAATGTTCACTAACTAAATGAAGGACTTGTCTATGTATCCACCTTTCAACATGAAATTTCTATCCATATTGACCATTAGTGTTGCAATGTTGGACATAGCATGTTTCTATTAGATGCCCACATATCTTGTTGTTATAAAGAAGGTAAACAATTTCCAACATAAAATATTTAAATGTTGCGATGCATTTCTCATTGTAATCATTATAAGATGTGTATACCTTGTGAGATTGGTCTCATGGCTTGTAGTAGATGGAATCTAGATAATAACAAGTGCTTCACAACAACTTAGTCCATATCACACAAGTAAGGTGCTAAAATATTTTTGCATAGAGGATGATGTGGTTCACATCATCTTTTGCACATCCTAGAAGTTTCTTTTTTTTAAGTGTTGAAATAAGAAATTGCATATGAATTTTATAAATTAGAAAAAAACTAAAAAACAAAGAAAGAAGAAAAAACTCAAAATATAAAATATAAAGATGAAAATGCCTTTACACTATTATCGAGTAAAAAGTTGAATATTAATATTAAATTTTACAATAGAATGATATTAAGAGTCATTTCAAATAAAATAGAAAGATTTCAGTTTTGTTGATTATTCCCACCGCTTGACCCCTACAATGTGACGAAAATATCAACCAAATGTTGAGAGTGGAGAGAAACACATTAACTAATGGTTCATATGAAGTTCATATCCGATGAAGAAGCAGTCATGTGATCTATTATTCCTATAAAACATGATCTGATCTGTGGTTCTTCTTCTTCAAAGATGGTTGAAATGTTTGAAATATGGAAATGGATGATGTTTATTTATGTTTCATCTCACTGGATCACATCTTTGACTATGTCATTGAAATATTTTCCACAAGAGTGCCTTAGTGGGAAATAAGGAAATGTTTCAGAGTGCTTTAGTGGGAAATAAGGAAATGTTTCCCATATTCATATGGAAGCTCCCTTCTCTCACACACTTAGAATTGGACTGTGCAGTGAGATGCACTTAGAATTGGACTGTGCAGTGAGATGGAAAAAAGGAGAATGACCAACTTGTTATTTAGCACCCACGCAACAACATTGTGGACACCATGGATCATCTCATTTCCAAAAAAATTCCATGATTGAATGTAGCGACAAACCTTCAAGGTTACGCTTTGGTGGCTCGACATGTAACATAAAGATGATTAAATTATTAAGTGTTGAGATAGGTTTAGGGTTAGTGTTCTATCTGTTTGACTAGAGGTGAGAAACATAGACTTTGCTTACCTAACTCGTCGAGATGTTATCATTTGGAGATGACCCTTAAAACCTTTGGATAATCAAAGACCAAAGTTGCATCCCTCAGGATTGTTTAGTATGTTTGTATTTCCAAGGGCACTGATGAGACGTGGAAGCTTAACATGGATTTCATTCTCTTCCCTATATGTCGCAACACAACTAGTTTTCAGTCATGTAGATGAGATGGAAAATTTGGATAGACTATTGGAAACAACCTTGTAAAACAATCTCGTCAGTTGTCGATCTCCATAAGTGATTCTTCAATACCATTTTCAACTTTGTTGGCATGCTTTATAGAAAAAAGCCAAAGGTTGATTATGATTGCAAGTGAACCTCCTCCTTATAGAGAATTCAATTCAAAGCTCAATCAATATGTCAATATGTTACTAGAGGGATGTTTTCCACTCAACCTCCTATGTTGACGAACATGTTTGTGACAGTAAACTCGTGGAAAACCCACTAAGTGTTGCTCATTTTGGCTATTGTATGGTCAAGCCAAAGGTATTTTCTTTGGGTAGTCTTGTGCTAATCATTTTCATGATCTCGCTAGGAAGGATTCAAACGGAGAAACTTTCTTATAAGCCACCTTTTTCCATATGGGAAAACTCATGTCTTGGATCTTTGCAAAAATTGGTGAAACATGAAAAGATGTGAAGGTGGGCCACCCAAGTAGTTTTGTGTTAGTGAATGGAACGCAAAGAATATATTTGGGTTCTTATCTAAAATTTACTTTTTAATTTTTTAAGAGAATAAGTAATCCTTTCTAAGGGCCAACCTTAAAACCAAACCAAAGAATTCATGTCAATGAATAAATGATTATGTTATTAATAATACGTAGCGAGTCGAGTACTTTCTTGTGCAGAGTGGAATTAATAGAATTAATTGAATTAGCATTTGCCTTTCTTCATCTCCATCTATCTTTCTACATGTTTATCCACCTTCTCAAATGTACCTTCCATTCGTCTCTTAGCATGGCTGCTAGAGTTTCCACCACCTTTTGGGCGTGCCCGTAAAGGTCAAGGGTTCGAGTTTGTCACTTAGCATGGCTGCTGGAAGGGTAAGGGGATAGGTCAAGGGTTCGAATCTGAGATATGGAAATGACTCCAACGCAGGGTACCCTAAATACACTCCCATCAATAGATTTCAACCCAAGTCTGCCAAGAATGGAGTTTCCACCACCTTTTGGGCGTGCCCGTAAAGGTCAAGGGTTTGGGTTTGTCACTTAGCATGGTTGCTGGAAGGGTAAGGGGATAGGTCAAGGGTTCAAATCTGAGATATGGAAATGACTCCAATGCAGGGTACCCTAAATACACTCCCATCAATAGATTTCAACCCAAGTCTGCCAAGAATGGAGTTTCCACCACCTTTTGGGCGTGCCCGTAAAGGTCAAGGGTTCGAGTTTGTCACTTAGCATGGCTGCTGGAAGGGTAAGGGGATAGGTCAAGGGTTCGAATCTAAAATATGGAAATGACTCCAACGCAGGGTACCCTAAATACGCTCCCATCAATAGATTTCAACCCAAGTCTGCCAAGAATGGGATATGAGACAAACCTGCTTTTTAACGATTTCAAAGCCCCCGTAGTCCAATATGGTCATGAAATTACATAAAAACCATGAGTCTCCAGAGGAAATCAATTATGAAAACAACATTAATGGTCTTCGAAAAAACCATCCACTGTATCATCGTTAAAACTCATACAATAAGGCAGAAACATTTGGCTTTTACAAATCTCCCAAATAGTAAACTCGTTATGTATCCGTATGCACAGAACAAATATGCCTATTGTTTATACTATAATCTATCGCGGAAATGATATTTTCAATAAGCTAAATCCATTATAAGTAATAAATAGATTGTTTATGTTGAGGTTTGTGTTATTCTTTAAGTGTTAGCTTGGATAATTTTCTAATGATATGTTATCAACAAAGTAGTTACTGTTGTAATTTGGTTCCATTTGCTAAATGTATGTTTTTTTGGTTTGTTAGTGTGCGACCCAGGGAAATCTAAGTCCTCAAACTCCCTCCTTTCTCTATGTATATATAAACGGAAAACCTTGGATTATGGCAAAGGAAAAGGAGCAAGCAACAAGGTAAGCCACAGGGGTGGAGGCAGGAGAAAATCGAAAGTCCCAACTTCTTAGCCAGCATACTCACCGGTTATAGCTTCTCCACCACCTCGTCTAGAAGCAGATACTCCAGTACCATATCCTGTTGTAAGGCCAGTAGAATAATCAATTAGTACGTTCGATCAGGAAGCAATTACATTTGATCGAGGTGGCCAGGCGACGAGCGGTGGAGAGGTGGTTTATGTGCCTATGCAGCATGTCAGGGCTTTCTACATGCAAGCTTCAATATTCCTTCAAGCTTCCCTTGACACAATAGGCACCTTGACTGCAGAGATACCTCGGGAGAGTATGCAACATTTCAGGGAAACATGTCAAGGTCATTTGCATGCAAGCTTCAATATTCCCTTGACACGTTAGGCACCTCGACTGCAAGGAGACCTCACGAGAGTATCTGAGTGTCAAAGGTGCACAAGGTAATGCCATGACACGATTTAAAAAGAAATGTCATGACAACAACATAAGAAAATAATAGGTAATCAGATTTCCCAATTTCAAAGAACTATGTCATCGACCTGACAATAACACCTTAAACTCCATAGCCAATAAAATCTTCATAGCCAATAAAATTGAAGAAAAATAAGATTACATATTTCAATTGATTGGAAAAATCGAAAATATAAGAAAAAAAAATTGGATAAAATGGACATATTGAAGAGTCAACCAACAACTAATAGAATTCAACCTACCACCTCGTCGCTATAGTCTTCATATGAAGACAAAGACCAAAAGATTATCACGTTACCCCAAAATTTGTCTATCAATTATGTTCTACATGCAACACATTCTTTTAATATTCATTACAATCCAATTGTATCCAATGAATCGCCTGCCTCTTTGTTTAAAAAACAAGAAATCTTCTCATCCTCATTGACTCATTGATATTATAAATTGATTGTGTACTTCCAATAAAGTTCTATTGAATGTAATGGATGGTAGTATTAGTTTTATATATGTCCATCCAATAGAGGAATATAAATAAACTCCAACAAGTTTCTATGGGATGGTTGTTCAATATAGATCCCCAACATGTATTAAGTGTAGGAATATATAAAAAATTCAATAAGTATAAAGATGGGAATGAATAAATACAAGCCCAATCAATTTTCTTAATATCAAAGGTGGGGGTTGCTACTTTGGTCACAAGTACCATTGCATTGATGGTGATATCTTAGTCCAATTATGAATTCATTATACTCTTTCATACGATGTCACAGATAATATGAATCCTTTCTCGTTTTTCCCTACATGTCCATTTCTAATTCAAGTTGACATTTATGTTGGCCTATTTTATTATTATTTTCCCTATGTATGAGATATTATTGGTGTGGTTAATGCTTACAATTGTGTACATGTTAGTGAATGATATTATTATATTAGAATATTTTCTGGATAAAAATTGTGTACGTTCAAAATTTTTAGTGAACAATCTATCCATCATGGAGGACATAAGAAACTATTATGTCAAAAAAGACTATTTAAGCTTTTTTATTTTAAGTTATTATCATTATTATTATCTCTATTTAATTTATTTATTTTACATTATTATCATTATTATTATCTCATATCAACAATATTATTCAATTATAAAAAATGTTATTATTCAAGTATTATTAATTATCTCAACTAATTTTAATCCATATTTTAATATTTTATCTCAACTATACATTAATATTTTATTATTCTCATATCAATAATATTATCTAATTATTATTAAAAAATATTTTATTATTATTAAGAAATTTGATTATTATCTTTATAAATCTATCTCAACAAATCTTAATACTTTATTATTCTTAATAACTTAATATTTTATCTCAATATTTTTTAATTATTTATTATTATAGACAACTTATTTTACTATTTTTGTCAATATTTTATCTCAAAGGCTATTTTGAATATGTAATTCTCGTTCCTCTTTTCAACACAATTGTCAATCCTTCATTTTAAATACAAACCTCTCATTCGAAATGTTAGACTCGTCAAAACCACTTACACTCTGTTTATCTAAAAAATCTTCTAACATTATGACTAACTATGAAAACCTACATTTTCATAAAAATATAATTGCTCATTTAAGTTTCTGTGGTGAGATATTTGTTCAAATAGCTTGTCGTCGACGTTTCGGATCCACAACAGGATCCATCTTCAAGACAAAAAAGCCTGAGGAAAAATAAGAGAGGAGCCCTTAATAAATAGTGACGAGGAGGGTGGAAAACTAAGGTCGGCTAAGTGAAACCCTAGGTTTGGGGAGGTTTTTTCAAAATAGATATTTAGTAGTGATTTAATTAATGAATTAAGTGGTTTAAATTGATAACCCGATGGTGTTAATTAAATTTTATGTTAAAAATAGGCTAAATTTAAGGTTAACCCTATTATTAATATTAATTTTAATATTACTTTTATGTTAATAAAGGTTAAATTAAGGTTAATTTAGTGAGGTAGCATTAATGTTATTATTGTTATATTAGTGGTCGGCTAAGTGAAGCCCTAAGTTTGAGGATGTTAATATTGTTAATATTAATTTAACTAAGCATCACTAGCAATCTAGGGTTAAAAATAGGTTAAATTTAAGTTAATGTTATTAGTATTAAATTTTATGTTAAATATAGGCTGAAAATTTAACACTGTGGTTCTTCAAATTCTGAAAAATATAATTCTTCTAATATTCATTGATTCAAACTCCAACCTAGTATATTTAACATAACAAGTGATTCACATGAATATAGCCCATCAAGTGCCCATCAAAAAAATCATTAAGTGCCCACCAAAAGAATCATTAACAACATCTAAAACTAATATAAGGATTAAGTAAGCTAGTATATAAAGATTAAGTGAAGGTGATATAGAAAACATCTGGCATAACGAAATTAGAGGATGAGAACGAGGAGTTGTTCAACTCCACAAGATGCCAAATTAGAGGTCGAGAAGGAGCAGTTGTTCAGCTCCACACCAAAATCTAACAGGATTTGAACCCTACATGTATGTTAATTAGAAAAGTTATTTTCATGGGGTTGGAAAAAGAGCCCTCTACCAGCCAAGGTGAGCGCAATAGAATGGTAAGGCCTTCATTACTATGGTGAATAACGAAACGAAGCTATAAAGAGAACACCGATTCATTCACTACATAGAAATGGTGGATGGAGGAGGATGAATGAAAAAATATTTATGTTAAAAAATGTGTTAATATAATGTAATTATTAAACACCATTTTTAGTTGTAGAGTTTAGTGTTGAGGTTGTTTAACACATTTATCCTTATGTGATAAGATGTATATTTGCAAACCGCATTTCCTTATAGGCATTTTATTTTTATTATTTAATAAGGTTGGAAGGGAGCCACATAGGTATATAGTATATGTAAATGGAGGAAATGAAAATGTCGATTCATCAAATAGGTCGATAGTATTTGTATTAACAATTTTTCAACTCACTTAAATATGTTGTTTAGTTGTCCATAATTATATGGACATGTTTCAAATCATTGTGATTTTCATTTTCTAATTAAAGTCTTTTATATGTATCACATATATTATATCCATGATGTTTCAAAGATTTTTATTTTCTAATTAAAATTTTTATATGTATCACATAATTCAAGTGGAATTATAGAATTGAGAAAAAGATTATGGGGATGGAAAGTTTACTATGAGCTTGAAAACAATTATAAATCAGTTGATTTTTGGAATTGGGATAAGAAGAAACTCATCTTTGAAATTCTTGTTACAGTTGTTTTTCTTTATGGATGTGAAATCTGAGGATGTAGTATTTCTCGTGAATCCTGGAGGAAGATAAAGAAAATACAAAAGAATTTTATAACCTATAATCTCAAAATTAAAGGAAATACACCCTATCCCATCCTCTTAGAAACAAGCCTCTCCCCCATTGAGAGCACGACTATGACTAGATACCTAATGTATAAGAACAAATTAAACAACATGGAAGACAAGAGGCTTCCTTAAATTGCTTCAAAATCGAGTCGTAACCACCATCGACTCAAGCAAGGATGGAATAAAGATGTCAGGTCTTGGCTAAACTATTGGGGAATCATGGAAGACACCATTTTGCAGAATAAAGATACTATTAAAAAAATCGTCAAATTAAAATTTAAGGAGAAAATGTGGTGTGATAAAGAGTTAGAGGAAAAAAGAAAATTAAGGTATTATAAGGATGTAATCAACCCGAATCTAGAAGATCAAAATTATCTATCTGTTTTGCAAGTGTAAAGAAAAAAATAAGCATTGCTAAGATAAGAACAATTGATCTCATTTTCAAAATATTTGTCACACTACCAACCTTCATAACCTCTTAACTCAACAAAACTATGGTGACCTTGGAAAGCTTCTCTTAATGCATTTCGAGCACAGAAATAAAATTCTAAAAAATCACAAGTAATCACTTATGTGCTTAAAGTCTGGTGGACCAATTCGATTTTAATGGACACTAATCATCATCATCATCATATTATACCATACCAATAATCATGTAATAGTTAAACATAATTATGTCATATATGTCATTCCACCCTTCTCTAAATTTAATTTGTCAAATGTAAACCAATGGACAACTTGATGCTAAACCCAAACTACACGCATCGTTGCCATGTTCTTTACTTCTAGTTGGTTATTTTTCTTTCATTACTCTTCTGCATGCCTTTACATAATAATGGCCATCACAAATAAATAAAGACACAATACAATTTGACAACTTAGCTAGATAAATAATTTTA
>ML777035.1:1079404-1092542 GCA_009831015.1 Picea engelmannii | reverse complement strand
CATTACTGAAGAGGAGGCACATACCTACAGTAGAGTTTGAAGGATTCAAAGTGGAGGTAGCAGGTGGTAGTACTATGCCCTGTAACAGATACATACCAAGTATGAAACTCACCTTGGGAAGACATGAGTTAGTTCAGGATGTGTATGTGATGGATCTTCCCGATACCAACATCATCCTAGGGGTGCAATGGATCAACACTTTAGGACCCATCACCACAAATTACAAGACCATGGAAATTTCCTTTGTGGAGGAAGGAGGACGAAAGGTTGTGCTCAAAGGCATGAAAGGTAACTCTACCAGAGTGGTCATGGCCATGAGAATGGAAGCCATTTTCAGAAGGGAAGAAATTGTATACGCAGCGGATGTAAGGTCTCAACACGGGTGGATGAGAAGGGAAAGGTGCATTACACACCAGAGATCAAAAGAATCCTTGACAAGCACCAGAAAGTGTTTGGGCCGATTCCTCCAGGTGTGCCACCAGACAGGGGGTTTGAGCACATCATTGAGCTATAAGCAGGAGCTAAGCCTATTATCACCACACCCTATAGGCATCCCAAGAAGTATAAAGACGAGATAGAGAAGGCCATCAAGGAGCTTCTAGAAATGGGACACATCAGACCGAGTTCAAGCCCATTTGCTTCGTCAGTAGTCTTGGTGAAGAAGAAGGATGGAACGATGAGAATGTGCATTGACTTCCGGGCTTTGAATAAAAAGATGATCAAAAATAGGTACCCCATACCCAGGATTGATGAGTTGCTAGATGAGCTACATGGAGCTATATATTTCACAAAAATTGATCTTCGCTCGGGCTACCATCAAATCAAAATGAGGGAGGAGGACATCTCAAAAACAACCTTTAGGTGTCACTATGGCCATTATGATTTTTTGGTGATGCCCTTTGGGTTAACCAATGCCCCAGCCACATTTCAATCTTACATGAACCATGTGTTCAACAAACAGCTGAGGAAACACTTGTTGGTATTCTTTGATGACTTTCTCATTTACAGCAAGAATTGGGAGGAACACCTTCGACATGTGGACCAAATCCTACCAATCATGGAAGAACAGTCACTATACGCTAAGGAATCCAAGTGTGAGTTTGGAATGACAGAGGTGCTTTACTTGGGACACATCATAGGGGCAAAAGAGGTACAGGTACACCAGGAGAAAATAACAGCCATTAGGGAATGGCCTACTCCGAAAACACTCACAAAACTGAGGGGATTCCTGGGCCTATGCACATACTACAGGAAATTTTTCAAAGGGTTTTCTCAATTGTGCGCACCCTTGACTGACCTGACCAAAAAGGGGTCCTTCAAATGGAATGATGAGGCGCAAGTCACGATGGAGAAAATGAAAGAGGTCATGAGCACCTGCCCAGTTCTAGCTCTTCCTGATTTCGGCATACCCTTCACTTTGGAGTGTGATGCCTCAGGGGAAGGTATAGGGGCCGTGTTGATGCAGAACATGCACCCCCTTGCCTATGAAAGCCGGAAACTCAGGGGTCCTGAACTACTTTATAGCATTTATGACAAAGAAATGCTGGCTATCATGCATGCACTAGCCAAATTCAGGCAATATTTGGTAGGTGCAAGGTTTGTGGTCAAACTAGACCATAACAGTCTTAAATATCTATTAGAGAAAAAGGATTTGAATGAAAGATAGAAAAAATGGGTAAGCAAAATACAGGCCTACGATTTTGACATTGAATTCGTCAAAGGGAAGAACAACGCAGTGGCCGATGCATTATCCAGAAGGCCATCCATTTTTGTCATGTCCGGTATGTCAGTCGACTAGAAGGAACACTTGATAGTGGAATATGCAAAGGATCAATTCGCTTGTCAACTATTGGATGGGAAAATGCAGGATGATAACTTCAGGCTCATAAATGACCTCATCAATTACAAAGGCCGAATCTTTTTAGTTTCTGGATCAGCTCTCAAAGCTAAGATCCTGCATGCATGTCATAACTCACTAGTAGCAGGGCATTAGGGCATCAGTAAGACGTACAGGCAGGTGAGAGAGAGGTTTGCATGGAAAGGCCCCAAGGAAGATGTGATAAAGCATGTTAAAGAATGCACTACATGCCAAGAAAACAAGGATGAGCACATGGACTTTTGCAACCCCTACCTATTCTAGAGCACAAGTGGGAAAGTATATCCATGGATTTCATCACCAGGTTGCCCAGAGCACAGGGGAAAGATTGCATTTTCGTGGTGGTAGACAGGTTGACAAAGTTTTCACACTTTTTTCCCATAGCCACAGACTTCAGTGCAGCACAGGTGGCTGAATAATTTTTCAGAGAGGTGTTCAGACTACACGGCCTACCCAAAACCATCATCAGTGACAGGGACAGCAGATTCATGAGTACGTTTTGGCAGGAATTGTTCAGATTAGTGGGTGCGGCATTGACTCCTAGAACTAGCTATCACCCTCAGACAAATGGTCAGACTGAGATAGTCAGCAAATGGGTGGAAGGTTACCTCATAAACTATGTAGCAGGACAACAGAAAGCATGGGTCAAATGGTTACATTTGGGAGAATATTGCTACAACACCACCCAACATATGTCCACTGGCATGTCACCCTTCAGAGCTTTATATAGCTATGATCCTTTATCATTTGTGGAGATTGCATTTGGTGACAGCAGGGCTCCGATGGTACAGGATTGGATACAGCAGAGCCAAGACATTCTCAGGGAATTGAAGGATCATTTACAGAGGGCACAAAACCAGCAAAAGGTCCAAGCAGACAAGCACAAATTTGATCGTACCTTTGAGGTTGGTGATTTAGTCTATTTGAGGTTGCAACCATACAGGAAGGCCTCCATTAAAAGAAGCGAAACGGAGAAACTGCAACCACGTTTCTTTGGACCTTACAGGGTTAGCAGAAGGATAGGGGCAGTAGCTTATGAGCTGGAGCTTCCACAGGGTAGCAAAATTCACAACGTCTTCCATGTCTCATGCCTTAATAAAGCCCTCGGTCAACACGTCAGGCCTATTGCGGCATTACCTCCCATGGATGAGGAGGGACAACTTCTTTTGATTCCAGAGGAGGTGTTAGAAGTCCAAGAGAAGAAGCTCTGAAACTAAAGCATCAAGGAGTATCTGATCGGGTGGAAGGATTTACCCATTGAGGATGCCACTTGGGAGCAGGAGCATGTGATTAGAAAAGCAGGTTTGGAATTGCTTGAGGACAAGCAATTTCAAGTAGGGGACACTGTAATGTCCCCCACCTCTTAGAGAAGTGATGAGGAGACTCAGTGGCCTAGGCACCCCCACTAGGTCACAGTCTCACACTGAGGGGGGGAAAAGTCAAGAAGTTAAAAGTTATATTTTTAAGTTGACTTAAGAAAGGAAAAGGATAAAGGAGTAAAAGATAACTCAACAGAAGAATAGAAGATTAACCCTGGGAGTTAACCTAACTCAACATAGAATTAGAAGGAAAAGTATAAGTAAGAGGCTGGGGCGCACCTATTACTCATTCTAGTTTTGGATTAGCATTTGCTATTCCTCTTGAGCATTCAATTTGGGGGTTTTGTTGTACAAACCCTTGTGAGGAACTCAGTGGTGAAATATCCACTCACCTTGTTTCGCAGCTTGGTCTCAAGGATGAAAGACTCCTCCACACCATTCTAGTCTCAGCCCATCTCCATCTAGAGCTTCAGAAGGTAGCAGGACATATTGTTCTTGTGTTTCCAGCAAGGGCGCACCATCATCTAGAGGGAGGTTCGATCCAGCTTATCCTGAGGGCCTGGGGCCATTCCAACAGTTGGGTTTTGTTTGCAGGGGTAGGACCATCAGTTTGAGGGATTTTCTGGAGGGTTATCATCATTCTACATTTGTCTGTAGATTGGGACGTCTTGGAGCCATAGGGGACGTCCTGTGATTCAATAAAACTCAGATCTAGGGAGATTTGCTTGAGATATGAGTCTGAAACTTCTCCCACGGGATTCTCATAGCCCGATCTATATTCTTGGAGAGTTTCAAATCATTTGGAGGCCTCCTTCATCAGGGCCGAACTAGCTAGGGTTTCATTCATCTAGTGGGGCGCACCATTCAGTGGAGGCATTCAGATCTACAGGGTTTGAGAGTGGATTTGGGGATTTGGACATCTGGGTTGTCCTTACAGTTGCCTGATCTATCATTTGGCATATTTCTCGAGATGATTGGATACTTTTGGTAGAAGGGCCGAATTATTGAGGGCTTCAGCATTCTAGCAGGGCGTGGCACTTTCCAGCTTGGAGGTTGAGCATTAGTATGGCTCAGATCTACTTGATTCAGTCTTCATTGTATATCCAACCTTTGGAGGCTTATTTTGTATTGCCGAGAGCATTTTGTAGCAACTCATATCTATTGCTTGTACGGCCATCTGAAGTTTATGCCAGATCAGCCATATATTGTATTGATCTTACATTGCTCATAATAAAAAGGTCAGATCTTTGCTTGTGCTTCTACATCTTGAATATATTGTGATCTTCATGTGTTGATGAATCTTGTATGCACTTAATAACTTAATAAATACTTGAGCATCAATAGATCAATAGTAGTTAGTGATTCCAATAAAATATTTGGCTTGGGATCATTACATAGACAATATAGCAATATTTTCACCCAACCATAGGCTGAAGCCACCCCCGAGCACCTTAACCTTGACAGAGAATAATTCTGGAAGCAAACCATAGGCCTAATAACCAAAAAATGTAGCATACCTCTCTCTAGAGT
This sequence comes from Picea engelmannii, assembly GCA_009831015.1. Classification (NCBI taxonomy): domain Eukaryota; kingdom Viridiplantae; phylum Streptophyta; class Pinopsida; order Pinales; family Pinaceae; genus Picea; species Picea engelmannii. The sequence continues at coordinate 1,087,817 of ML777035.1, read as the reverse complement.
TAGCACATAAGGCAGAAAGTCCAAACCATAACCAATAGAAAGTCCAAGCCTAAACCAAGAATACAGGTTGCAGTAGTTGTAGTTGTAGCTACTACCCAGACGTGTGCACTTACCCAGTTTCTGCAGTGCACACTTCTTCACTTCTACAGTTGTGAGTTGTGTGTGTCAAATGAGATCTGACGTCTTGTATTTATATTGTTTCTGCTTAGTTCTCTGGGCCGAATTCTCATTCTGGAGGCTAATAACTCAACAATAAATATTATCTTGAGTCGACTTGCCTCCCAAGGTTATTATCCATGCTTTAGGGTTTTTTCTTGCTTCCTGAAATATTATATTCATGTTTGGGTTACACATGGAGGATAATACCTCCTACAACTACCATAATATAAACACTCCCTCCTAGCTAGGGAGGTATTGAAAGCAATAGTCTTGAGCACAAACATACCATTCAATCATTAGCATCAGCATAGCCATACAAACTATCTCATGATCAGATCACGAGCACCCTCATCATTATCAATATCATCTGATAGCATCAACTGTATCATCTCTCGAAACCATACTCCATCTAAGTAATCAGGCATGATACTGAATAAGTCATTCACTCCACAGAGTGATGCAAGAACCATTCTTCTAATTGGAACATATGTCCTAGAAGAATAACTATTTCAACAGATGCTGGAAGCCATGCCATGGGCTACAAGAACTATTCTTCTACATACGTCCTAGAAGAATAAATGTCCTGGACCATTTTTCACCTGGAGAATGTCTATCTACTAGCACACTGACTATCCATCTAGCTGATAATAATTTTCAACACTACTGATAGTCTACACGACAATCAGAACAATGTCATTCAATAGAACACAACTGTCTCTATTCATAGTAGTACACGACTACTATCCAGTGGTACACTACCACACCAAGTAGCACACGTCTACTTAATCAGTGACACATAGTCACAACCAATGGAACACATCCACCACAATAGCATACATCTATTTTCCAGAGACATACAGTCTCCATAGCAATCATATAATCTAATATCACCCTGCACAGAAAAAAAAAATATCATGATATAAACTGAGTCATCTGGGCCATTCTTTCACTCACATCTATGAGATCTGGAAGATCATCTGCCCTCAGAAAGTAAAACATTAGCCATGGGATATCTGGACTATTCTTCTAGAGCATAGAAGAATAATTGTCCCTGATTTCTGAGCCTGGACCATTCACCTAACTGGGCGATTCCTCTGGCACTAGTCATAGTGCAACCTGGAGAGAATGAGTCTTCCCTAGGGAATGATTGTCCGAACAATTTTCTACTAGAAATTATTGTCCTACACCAACCTCCAAAACAGACCATTCTTCTAAACTACTCACAACTGTGAACTTCAAAAGAATGACTGCCTAGGGAGGCAGACCATTCTACTTGACCACTACTCAGAGTGACTCCCAAGAAGAATGATTGTCCTAGACCATTCCCCCACACTGGCCACAAGGGGAATCGATGTCTATGGTGCATCAACAATCTATTGAACCATTTTCATTACGAAAATGACTCTCCGATCTGGACCATTTGCCGAACTGGAAAATGCATATCCGTCATAAATCTCAAACCACTTTCCAAATTGTAAAGGAACTTCTCATCCTGGACCATTTTTCGAACCGAAAAATTATTGTCCATAAATCAATAACACATCAGTGCTCCCTCCCAACCCGGGAGTAATCTCTTCCTTTTTCAATAAGGAATTCATCTCCATGAGGCCCATCTTGCAAACTTTTCATCTTGGACAGAGGTTTTACCAGAATATTTGTTATCTTATTATATGTGGAGATATATTGGAGAACCGATTCTATTTTCTGGACTTCATTACGAAGAATGCAATGCTTGATCTCAATGTACTCTGGTCTGTTATGGAACACTAGTTTTCTCTTAAGGATTCATGTAGCTCTAATCATTACAATATATATCATGGTAGAATTCAACACTTATGTTTCCTACTAGCTCATGACATCGTGGCAAGGCTCAAAAATATCCAAGTAGCACATCTTTTGTCATAATGAGAGTTTTCCATGGATTAGCAATCCATCATCCCAGACTTCTGAGTAATGATTATGATATCTTTGTCATAGAAATTTTTCACCACACTTATGTTGTATATGAGATACTTTTCATCAAGTTGTTTGAATCCATACAAGGTCTTTGTATATCTACATACATGGGTCTCTTTCTCGTATACCTCAAAAACTTGAGATTTCTTTACATAAGCTTCTTCCTCAAATTCTCTTAATGGGAAGAAGAATCTTTTACAACCAACTGATGTAAAATTCAATCCATGGATACTGCAAGAGATATAATAGCTCATATAGAGGTATATCTAGTTTACGGGAACAAGATGTCATCATAGTCTTCTCCTCCTTCTGGAAGAACCTTTAGTTCTGAATCTCGTAATGCTTCCATTCATAATCCTTTTTCACAATTTCTTACATATACTTTTTCTCCATCATATATTCCATTACTTCTGCATGATTGCTTCTACTGGGTTCAAACCAAGCTGATAGTCTTGTGATTCTTGGTATAATAAGAACTGGTTGTTCTGGATTTTTCTTTCTTTCTTGGAATCTTCATGTTCTTCCCCATGCTTCACTTTAGCTCTTGGGTCCATGGAGTCTTCTATAGATTCCATGTCCTGAAGATTCCAACTTCTTCCTTTCATCATAGGAATATGGATGTATATGGACAACCAATGATACTTTAAGTCTTGTTTTAGAAGACGAATTTTTCTAGAGTCAAACTGAACACATATTGTTTATCATGGATGCTACTTTCAATTGGAACATGGATAGATACTTCATAATCCTTGATGGATCATATCATTTAGGATTAGCTCCCTCCTAATCCTTGATTCATGTATGAATTCTTTCTCTTCTTATGGAACTTTGTAATCAGCTTCCTCCATCTAAGATAGTCCACGCTTTCGTCTTCATCCTTATTGCCTTCGGCAAAGTGTCAGGATTCTTTTTTTTTTTTTAATTTCCTTTTTGATTACTGACTTCTTTTATGTTTTTTACTTCTTTTGGGTCTCTTGAAGTTTGATTCTAACATTGGCTTATCTGACAGTTGTTACTTATATAACAGCTTCCACAGGAGTTGTTACCAAATATTGTCAACATACTTCATCTTTTTCATGTGTATTGCTTGACTTGTGATTATAGTAATAACAATCCTTATCCTTTTATTCTTCCATAGGTATTGTTTCCCTTGAACATATTCTCTTCTAAGAAAATAGATATACATGATATGTACAAGAACTATGTAAAAATGGTATATACGAGATTTTTGAAGAATATTGCTACCTTGACTTGGAAGAGAATTATGTTTTATCCTTCTTGAGTTTCATGGAGGGTTCCCTCTCTTCGGCAATTGTTGTTTCATCTGTTTCCTTCCTTTTCATTAACTCGATATCCAACACTTTATTCTTGTAAAGGATGAGATCAATCCTTGTCTTCCATGTTCTGAAGTTAGAAGCTCCTTCTAACTTGTTTTCCGATTTCATAGAGTAAGTCATCACTGCTTTGACTTGATCAACCTGTGACTTTGACTTGGTCAACCTTTGACTTTGACCAAAAAATCAAACTTGGCATCTTAGCTTGTTGAGAGTACTAGGAGGTGTGATGGGTTAGGGTGCACTAGGCTATCTAGAAATTAGGTCAATCTCTTCACTTAAGGTGCCTCAACAAGAGGGTTAGGGTTTCGTTGCTGCAACAAAAACTAACTACAGCTACAACTGTAACTAAGCAAATCCTCCCAATCTCTCTTCCAGTGGTTGGACTGTCTGAAGATAGTGTTGGCCCATAACATGCTAGAAATAATAGATGTGCTCATTTAACCATAGACAATATAGAAATATTGTCACCCAACCATAGGTCAAAGCCATCCCCGAGCACCTTAACCTTGACAGAGAATGATTCTGGAAGAAAACCCTAGGATTAATAGCCAAACAATGTAGCATACCTCTCTCTAGAGCTAGCACACAAGGCAGAAAATCCAAACGATAACCAATATAAATTCCAAGCCTAAACTGAGAATATAGGTTGCAGTAGCTGCAGCTGCAGCTACTCCCTAGACTTCCTCACTTACCCAGTTTTTGCAGTGCGCACTTCTTCACTTGTGAGTTGTGTGTGTCAAATGAGATATGGCGTCCTGTATTTATACTATTTTTTCTTAGATGTCTGGGCCGAATTCTCATTCTGGAGGCTAATAACTCATTAATAGATATTCTCTTGAGTTGACTTGTCTCCTAGGGTTATTATCCATGCTTTAGGGTTTCTTCTTGCTTCCTGGAATATTCTATTATTGTTCGGGTTACACGTGGAGGATACTACCTCTCGTAACTACCATAGATGATCATCATTTTCAACACTATTGATAGTCTACACGACAATCAGAACAATGCCATTCAATAGAACACAACTGTGTCTATCCATAGGAGTACACAACAACTATCCAGTGGTACACTACCACACCAAGTAGCACAAGGATACTTAATCAGTGACACATAGTCACAACCAATGGAACACATCCACCATAGTAGCATACATATACTGGCCAGAGACATGTAATCGCCATAGCAATCATATCATTTGATATCACCCTGCACAAAAAAAACAATATCATGATATAAACTGAGTCATCTGGTCCATTCTTCCACTCACATCTATGAGATCTAAAAGAGCATCTGCCCTCAGAAAGTAAAAAATTAGCCATGGGCTATTTGGACTATTCTTCTCAAGCATAGAAGAACAATTGTCCCTGATTTCTGAGCCTGGACCATTCACCTAACCAGGCCATTCCTCTGGCACTAGTCATAGTGCAACCTAGAGAGAATGAGTCTTCCCTAGGGAATTCCTATTCCTGATTGTTGAACCTAGACCATTCACCTAACTAGGTCATTCCTATGGCACTAAACATAGTGCAACTTGGATAGAAAGAGTCTGCCCTAGGGAATGATTGTCTGAACCATTTCCTACTGGAAATGGTTGTCATGTACCAACCTCCAAAATGAACCATTCTTCGAAACTGCTCACAATTGTGAACCTTGAAAGAATGATTTCCCAGCGAGGTGGACCATTCTACTTAACCACTACTCAGAGTGAATCGCAAGAAGAATGATTGTTTTAGACCATTCCCCCACACTGGCCACAAGGGGAATCGATGTCTATGGTACATCAACAATCTATCGAACCATTTTCATTACAAAAATGATTGTCCTATCTGGACCATTTTCTGAACTGGAAAATGCATGTCTGTTAGAAATCTCAAACCACTTTCCGTACTAGAAAGGAATTGCTCATCCTAGACCATTTTTCGAACCAAAAAATGACTGTCCATAAATCAATAAAACATCAGTGCTCCCTCCCAACCTAGGAGTAATCTCTTCCTTTTTCAATAAGGAAGTCATATCCACGAGGCCCAACTTGCAAACTTTTCATCTTGGACAGAGGTTTTACTAGAATATCTGGTATCTTCTCATCTGTGGAGATATATTGGAGAACCATTTCTCTTTTCTGGACTTCATTACGGAGAATGTAATGCTTGATCTCAATGTACTTTGGTCTGTTATGGAACATTGTTTTCTTTGAAGACTTCATGTAGCTATGATCATTACAATATATATCATGGTAGAATTCAGCACTTTTGTATCCTGCTAGCTCATGACATCATGGCAAGGCTCAAACATATCCAAGTAGCACTTCTTTTATCATCATGAGAGTTTTCTATGGATTAGCAATCCATCATCCAAAACTTCTGAGTAACTATTCTGATATCTCTGTCATAGAAAGTTTTCACCACGCTTTTGTTGTATATGAGATACTATGCATCAAGTTGTTTGAATCCATACAAGGTCTTCTTATATCTGCATACATGGGTCTCTTTCTGGTATACTTCAAAAACTTGAGATTTCTTTACATAAGATTCTTCCTCAAATGCTCTTATTGGGAAGAACATTTTTTTACAACCAACTGATGTAAACTTCAATCCATGGATACTGCAAGAGATATAATGGTTAAGAACAAGTGTTTCCTCTTAAGAGGTCACATGTTCAAATCCAGAGGGGGGTAGGGTATGTATACCTTCATAGACTTTACCAGTCAAATCGTTGGGTGGAAGGGGGTCCCTTGTCCCACAAACAAGGGGGTCTCTTACACCAATTTGGTGTGTTGGCTTGGTCGTGACCTTAAAAATAGATTATTATTATTATTATTAGCTCATATAGAGGTATATTTGGTTTACGAGAACAAGATGTCATCATAGTCTTCTCCTCCTTTTGGAAGAACCTTTAATTATGAATCTCGCAATGCTTCCATTCATAATCCTTTTTCACAATTTCTTACATATAATTTTTCTTCATCATATCTTCCATTACTTCTGCTTGATTGCTTCCAGTGGGTTCAAACTAGGCTGGTAGTCTTGTGATTCTTGGTATAATAATAACTGTTTGTTCTAGATTTTTCTTTCTTTCTTGGGATCTTCATGTTCTTCCTCATGTTTCACTTTAGCTCTTGGGTCCATGGAGTCTTCTATAGATTCCATTCCTTGAAGATTCCAACTTCTTCCATAGTACTATGGATGTAGATGGACATCCAATGATACTTTAAGGATTTTTTCAGAAGAAGACTTCTTCTAGAGTCAAATTCAACATGTATTGTTTATCATGGCTGCTCCTTTCAATTGGAACATGGACAGATACTTCATAATCCTTGATGGATCATATTATTTAGGATTATCTCCCTCCTAATCCTTTCTTCATGTATGAATGCTTTCTCTTCTTATGGAATTCTGTAATCAGCTCCCTCCATCTAAGATAGTCCACGCTTTCGTCTGCATCCTTATTGCCTTCTGCAAAGTGTTAGGAGTCTTCATCTTTTTTTAATTTCCTTTTTTATTGTTGACATATTTTCTGCTTTTTACTTCTTCTAGGTCTCTTCAAGTTTGATTCTAACTTCATCTTATCTAGTAGTTGTTACTTATATAACAGCTTCCACGGGAGTTGTTACCAAATATTGTCAACATACTTCATCTTTTTCATGTGTATTGCTTGACTTGTGCTTATCATAATAGCAATCCTTATCCTTTTATTCTTCCATACGTATTATTTCCCTTGAACATATTTTCTTCTAAGAAATAAATATACATGATATGTATAGGAACTATGTAAACATGTGGTATATACAAGAGTTTTGATGAATATTGTTACCTTGACTTAAAAGAAGAATTATGGTTTATCCTTCTTGATTTTCTTTGAGGGTTCCCTCTCTTCAGCAACTGTTGCTTCGTCTGTTTCCTTCCTTTTCTTTAACTCAATATCCATCACTTTATTCTTGGCAATGATGAGATCAATCCTTGTCTTCCATGTTCTGAAGTTAGAAGCTCCTTCTAACTTTTTTCTGATTTCATAGAGTTAGTCATGACTTCTTTGACTTGGTCAACCTATGACTTTCACTTGGTCAACCTTTGAATTTGACCAAAAACTCAAACTTGACATCTTAGCTTGTTGAGATTACCAGGAGGTGCGTTGGGTTAGGGCGCACTAGGCTATCCGGAAATTAGGTCAATCTCTTCACTTAAGGTGCCTCAACAAGAGGGTTAGGGTTTCATTTCTACAGCAAAAACTAACTGCAACTGCAACTGTAACTGAGCAAATCCTCCCAATCTATCTTCCAGCGATTGGACTATCTGAAGATAGTGTGGGCCCATAACCTATTAGAAATAATAGATGTGCTTGTTTAACCATAGACAATATAGCAATATTGTCACCCAACCATAGGCCGAAGCCACCCCCGAGCACCTTAACCTTCACAAAGAATGATTATGGAAGCAAACCTTAGGCTTAATAGCCAAACAATGTAGTGTACCTTTGTCCAGAGCTAGCACAGAAGGAAGAAATTCCAAACCATAACCAATAGAAATTCCAATCCTAAACTGAGAATATAGGTTGCAGTAGTTGGAGCTACAGCTACTCCCCATACTTGTGCACTTAACCAATTTCTGCAGTGCGAACTTCTTCACTTCTGCAGTTGCGAGTTGTGTGTCAAATGAGATCTGGCGTCCTGTATTTATACTATTTTTTCTTAGATGTCTGGGCCGACTTCTCATTTTGGAGGCTAATAACTCAATAATAAATATTCTCTTGAGCCGACTTGCCTCCTAGGGTTATTATCCATGCTTTAGGGTTTCTTCTTGCTTCTTGGAATACTCTACTCTTGTTCAGATTACACTTGGAGGATACCACCTCCCACAGCTACCATAATATCAACCATTCCATCTATATTTAATAAGAAGTTGATACATGACATTTAAAAAAATATCAATAACAAAAAAATTCAAAGTAGTCATCTATAAAATATT
>ML777035.1:1009806-1033887 GCA_009831015.1 Picea engelmannii | reverse complement strand
CATTGCAAAGAGCATTCCACTCTAGACTTTCCAATGAGTGGTTGCATGTCACACTAATTTTCCTCTTTGATATCTTTGTTCATTTACTATGGAAGAATACATATGTGTTGATTCCTAAATTGTACATGGATACCTACTATGGCTTTTTTTTCCAATATCCATATCGAGGATTGTTTTCCATGATGGAATTTATTTTGTTACATCTCTTTTTTCACCTTTCAGTAATGGATTTTGGGTGACTCTCGCAAATATTCTTAAAATGTCACTAGGTTCCTTCCTCTATGTTCATGCACTACCTTATCTTGTAGTCTATGGATTTAGTCTCTTTGGAGCATTTATTTCTTGCTCCATCATCATCATCAATTTTAACTCGAACCTTCATAATTTTCCCATTATTTGCAACACCCATTACCATCATCTATCTCCACCTAGTTTAACATTGTGGGATTATGGTGTGAAATGATTCCTCGAGTGATTCTTTATGCATTATTCTTTTTTTAGATCAAGTTTTCTTCATAGCGAGTCTCTTATCAAGCACCAATTCCTAATTTGACTTGGTGGTTGCAGTGGCTAATTTCCTATGCACTCTTATGAAATAGATTGGTGTTCATAGGGACTCTCATTTTATGTTTTTTTCTTGATTATATAGGATTACTTGATCATCAATTTTTCTAAGGACTCATTTCAGAGGACCAATATCTTTTTTATTCTTTCCTAAGTTGCACCCAAGAGGAGGCTTTGAGTGAATTTGATTATCTCTACATAAGAAGTTCGAAATTTTTTTCTTGGACTTCTTATGTGGATCTTTGATGGTGTTTCCTAGCTTGGGGTTGGCCCTCTTTAGAGTTTTGGTCATACTTCCTATTAGGAGCTTTCAAGGTTTGTAGGCCTCATTGCTCATTTGATAGTTGATGGTGTTTGATTATGTTTCAAGAATTTGTTCTAGTTCCTAACCATTGCTATTTTACTAGATCATTCATGTGGTAGTTGTTAGCGTTTTCCATTCGTGTTCATCTACAATTGATTCTCTTCTGTTTTATAATTCATCCATATTGTTTGAGGTTACTCGACCCTCCTCTTTAGATTTTTGGTCATACTTCCTGATTGAAGATCTTAGTATCCATAGACCTCATGCTATTTCCCTTCAATTTATCTTTGTGGGATCTTCTCCACTTTTAGCTCCATGACCTTTTCAAGATTGGTACTTTTCTCTCCTTTTAATAGGGTTCTTTCCCTACAATATTTTCTCATTTTCTTCACTTATGAGAGTCTATTTTATAGTTGGGTTCCTTAGTAGGCCTCATTGTCTAGATCTATTTTTTGTATTCTTTTGTTTACTCCTTACATTTCACTTAAGGAGGTGTTTTAGTGTATATAATTATCTCGTACACCTTATTTGTTTGGTCAAAATACCATCAAATTACAAATCGCTTCTTGTGTTATTTGTTATAAATACAAATAATAAATCATATTGTGTTGTACCATAACAATATATAGATTCACGTTTCTTGCTATTTTATTATCTATCTATGGTGTCTAAGCTCATTTATGATTTGGGATAAGCTTATATTTCTATACACTATTTCTTAGTCATTCAAAAATGTTTATATTCTTTGGAACAAGATTTCTTTAAAAAAATTAATTAAAAAACAAAAATGAAATTATATTAATGTGGAGAAAAAAAATGTTAGCATACAAAGACAAAAGCATTCAATTTAATAAAAACAATGAAGATTCTTCAATTAAAAGACAAACATTCAATTTAAAAACAATAAAGCTACTAAGGGATATATAAAAACACTACTCTCCATAAATCTATGTCAATTCCTAAGGCTACTAAGGGATATATACTAACTCTACTCTCCATAAATCTATGTCAATTCCTAAGGCTACTAAGGGATATATACTAACTCTATTCTCTACTCTCCATAAATGTATGCCAATTCCTTATGTATTAATTACCCCAACAAATAAAAAAATAAAACTAGATGCAAATTTAATTCCTGAGGCTACTAAGGGATATATACTAACTCTACTCTCCATAAATCTATGTCAATTCCTTATGTATTAATTGCCCAAAAAATAAAAAATAAAAAATTAGATGCAAATTTAATGGTTAAAATATTTAGAATTAAGAATTTTACATAACAAAATACTTAAAATAATTTGATTTTTCAAAACTATAAAAACGCTTAAATGATTTGATAATAAAATAAAATAATTTTTTTATCTAATTTTTTTTTTTTTTTTTTTATACAAACTATTTTTTCACAAATTTTCCACAACATAGTATACAAACTTTGTTTCCTATAATTTTTACATGTGGTAATGGTAATATGGAATAATAACATACACCCTTAAAATTTAAATAATTTGTTCTTAAACATAGTCAGTAAAAATAGTATTGTTAAAAAATACACAAACAATATCCTCTTAAATAATATTTTAAGAAAATTTCATACACACTTCAATATTAAAATATTTTATACACCCTTCAATATTGACATATCCTCTCTTAAATAACATTTTGAGAAAATTTCATATACACTTCAATATTAAAATATTTCATACACAATAGTATTGTTAAAAAATACATACTAGTATTATTAAAAAATACACAAACACTATCATCTTAAATAACATTTAAAAAAAAATTCATACACACTTCAATATTAAAATATTTTATATACCCTTCAATATTGACATATCCTCTCTTAAATAACATTTTGAGAAAATTTCATACACACTTCAATATTAAAATATTTCATACACCCTTCAATATTGACATTTTACACAGGACAAACATTCAAACTTTCCGCCTATTCCATGATTTACAACAATATATAAGTTAGGAAACATTTTGAAAATGTTTGGGAGCTTAGAAATATCCACAAACAATTAAGTTGAGGCCTATACTCTTCTGTATGGTCTCTTTTTTACAAAGGAATCTAATATAAAATTGTTGATTGTTATAGGCGATTCAAGTGTCATTATCAAATTGATGGTCATGGAATCAGCCCTCTTACACAATAAGCTTGCTTTGACCATTTCTCTAATCAAGGAGGAGGTAATTAACCTAAGAAAGGTTTCATACTTCTAGGTCTTGAGAGAATTTAACTCCCAAGATGATTCTTTAGCTAACGAAGTTGCCTCTCTTAAACAAGGGGCCTTTGGGAAAATTTGGGAAAAATGTGGGGCAATTTCACCACATAAATCCCCTAAGTTCCTAAGGTTATGAACTTAAGCCACGTATCATCACCATCAATCACCAAATATTTCAACATCACTAGTATCAGTGCTCAAGCATAGAGATGGGATTTGAAAGGACATGATCCCCTCCAATTCACATGTTGGAATTAATATCAATCCCATCTATTGAATTCCTTATCGTAGTTTCTCAATGGCGAGGTGGGCGAATGAAGCAGTCCATAAAAGAAATTTGCAATGGCTTTTAGAGAAACACCATCTAGCCTAAAATTCACTTGGTAAGAGCTTCTCTTGGTCTTTGGTTGGTTTATTGGAAATTTGATCTGAAGGCTTCAACATAGGGTTTTTCTAGTGGACAGTTATTAGTGTGCTCTAGTTTTTGGGATTTTTTGGGTTCTAGTTCCTAGAACACGCCAATATTTCAGTTCTTGATCAAAGGGTGGTTTCAATTATCTCTTGGTACTCGTTTCTCTTGCTTATTGAGTGTCACATGTACTTAGATTCTATCATTTGGTGTTGTGGTTTTTAGATGTCCGGGATATGATTCTTTGGTTTTATTGGGGCTTCGATGTGTTGGTATTTTTAAATTTGGTTTTCGGAATCTATGGAGCAGGGGGGATTTTCTATGTGTTGGATCTAGGGCTCTCGTAGGACAGTTTGTGTCATCTTTAGCCATCTTTTTTCTAGGTTTATAAATTATGGATTACAGAGAAACTCAAAAGATCCAAAGGGCTCTTGAAGGCATGGAGAGTCTATTCAATGCTATAGAACCTCTTTTTTTAACCTCCAAAGTTCATGAAAACCAATATCAATGCACTTCACAAAATGCAACATGGTCATCTACCTCACCAAACATTCTCACTCTAAAACTTCAAACCATAAAATATCGATGAACTCCATTCAAGCAAATCTCAAAGAAAAAGAGAAAGTAAATCAAATAAAAGATTATATAGACATGGACAACAAAATTATCTTACTTCTAATAAAAGTTAATTATATTTTACAAAGCAATTAAAATACTAGATGTCTTATTGAACCACTGAGATGAGATGTAATAATGGTAAACTCTTGCAAACTCTATTATGTAGTTTATGAAAATTGCCAATTTTAAATGAAGCTTTACAACAAAACTAATTGTATGCTTCTTGTTTAGCTATGCTACAACCTCTTTTTTAACATGATATGTCCATACTATATATATGCATCAATTTGTTTATCTCTTGATCAACAAATAATTATGAATAAAAAATATAAAAATATTTAATGAAGTATTTGAAAAAAGGTGATACAATTTCAACTTTAAAGTTGAACAGCTGTGGAAATCGAGGATAAAGCCTCACATGCTGGAGCAATGTGGGATACGGGCAATGGCTCGACTTGTCTTAATATGTTTACCCAGTAATCCATGCCCTCGCCAACCTGGAAATCCTTCCTCCAGATCTGATGGTAATTTGTTCCTACAGTTGAATCCATGCTGCTCATGTCAACCGGGTCGTGAAGAAGCCAATCAACTTCTTGGCCATAAAAATTCTGCATGGGAGAACCGACTAGCAGGTTCACTGAGTTTACTCTGTGGTCTCTTATTAGTATTTCTCCGTTGCAATCTGGCCTTCCCTGAGAACTTGTGACCGTTTCCGTTTTTTCATGGCTAATTGGCAGTTGGACTGGTTCTTCCAAATAAGTTTGGTTTTTAAAGATAAATATACGCTCTCCTGAGAAAGGTTGGCATTCAATCTTATCCTCGGTAATCGAATTTTGAAGGGGATTCCAACCGTGGTCTGCCATTTCAACTGTGGACGAATCAAAAGAAGACGATTGTGCTGGAAGAGGCAGTGCATCTGTAAGCGAGTTTGCTTCCATATGGACGAGACGCTTCTTCAAAGAGGTGTTCCACACATTCTTAATCTCATTGTCTGTTCTTCCTGGTAAGTACGAAGCAATGACAGACCATCTACATTACAAAAATATCATCAGCTAATCTCAAAAATAAGTGCTCCGACCTAAAAGCAGCCRATCCGATCAGACAAATGGAATTTATTAATGAAATGTTTTAACTCTCACCTGTTCCCTATAAGCTGATGCATTTTAAGGATAGTCTCTTCTTCTTTCAGACTAAAATTTCCGCGTTTGATGTCTGGTCTTAGGTAGTTCGTCCATCGCAAGCGACAGCTCTTTCCACATCGAAGAAGTCCTGCAATATATAGTAACTAAACTAATAATAATAATCGAGAATGAGAATGAGATGTAATTATTTTTGTACTTTCCATAAATCCGACAGATACACCAACGAATCTAAAAAATATATATATTTTATTTCCTAGGGACAGATTTCACTGAAACAATCTTGAAGGTCAATGTATCTGATAGGGGTTAGAGATTGCCGATGGATCATCCAATTAGGGTTAATGGGAAGTAAATTCAATTAATATATACATTAATAATGTATTTAAGGATGTATGATAAAGAATTGAGATTAGAGTTTTCAACATTCTTTTAATCATAAGTTAGTTTTTGTCTGAAAAATTGTCATTTTTTAATAGTTAGTAATGTGTCAAGAGAATATCCAAATAATTTAAGATCCTTTCTAAACTCTGAAAAAATAACAAAAACTGATGTCTTCTACTAATTTAAAGATGAACACAAACTTTGGAACCTTATTCAACACTAAAGTATCCAAATAATTTAAGATCCTTTCTAAACTCTGAAAAAATAACAAAAACTGATGTCTTCTACTAATTTAAAGATGAACACAAACTTTGGAACCTTATTCAACACTAAAGACTTAAAGATTTGAGAAAAAAAAATAACAAAAGATGAAAGCTTCTAGTTACTCAGTTACCAACTCCTATAAAGGGTTAACCAACTAATTAAATAAGTTTTTCCTTAACATATACTGATCTGCTTGCTTGGGCAGGGCGCGCCAGTTGCTGTGGCCATGATTCTTAATGTAAGAGAAGAGTATTTGGTCCTCTTGTATAGTCCAAGGGCCTCTCTTTACACCCATTTTGTCACAGCATGGAGCTCGACCCATGCTGTTCTGTTGTGAAGCTCGAGAGGCAGCCAATCCTGGAATTGAAGCTCACTCGACAGTTGAAGAATTATCCCTACGTCCATAGTACACAATACTCTTTTATAGCCAACAGGAAAGTAGCCTGTAGCAAAGGGGGCCGTATAGCAGGCCGCAGGAATCGTTCAACCATTTGTTTATTCACTCCGTGATTCCATAGAGGTTTTCAAAGAGAGGAAAGTCCGTTCTTCCATTTTCCCTGCAATATTCGCTGTAGCTCCATTTTCGAATTTCGATAAGACAGCTTGCAAACCTTTATTTTTATCATTTCCTAAACCAATAAAGCCTGGATTGCGACAGAACAAGAAGAGCGTGAGGACAATGTTATAATTTTATAAAAGGAAATTGTATGGTGGCCGGCGGTTTCTGTGCANGACAGCTTGCAAACCTTTATTTTTATCATTTCCTAAACCAATAAAGCCTGGATTGCGACAGAACAAGAAGAGCGTGAGGACAATGTTATAATTTTATAAAAGGAAATTGTATGGTGGCCGGCGGTTTCTGTGCAAGAAAAACGCGAGTATATAGAAACATAAAAAGTCTAGTCCTAGAAGAATCAAATGTAATAAATAAATTATGACATTCAGACATGGTGGGTAGCGTTGAATCGTGTCGCCCATGTCTGTACATATGAAAACGGATGCGAATCCATGTTTTAATCGTGAAGAGAAAGATGTTTTGAGATAAATAAAAGTATCGGACCAGAAGATGTATGCAATTTTAACGTGAGCTCCCGCCCACTTTCTCCCTACTTCGCAGGAGTCTGTGTCCATTGGCACTTAGTGGCAATGGGTTCTTGTCTATACAGCTGTAGGGATATGCCACGCAGCATTGCAGATACGCGCAGAGTTGCCTGCGAATACAGTAACACTAGCCCAGCCACTTAAACCACTGCTAGTATTACACGGCTAGTAGTTCAATATTGCCGTATTGTAATAACTGAACTGCCCCAAGGGGAAACCAGTTCAGTTAGCCAATATTGTGGTTTAAATGCCTACCAGTCTAGTAAAAACTGTACACAAAGTTGAGAGAAGTAAATTAAAAATATGAGTAGAATCCCAATAGTGGTCATACACTTGGCTTATAACTTGGTCAGGTGGTGTGGGTTACCTCGTCTGAGGGCTCCTCTTCGATAGGTGTTCCTTTCCATTCCATTTGCGTGTCGGCATCTGAATTACCCCCGTCCAATCTAGCATCCGAAAATGTGTCTCCCCATGGACTGGGCGAACGGAAGCCCACTGTTGCTGCAACCTCTGCCGCCACCTTCTGCTGGAAGCGCCTGTTCGCTCCTACCGAAAGTCTCTGCATGAGTGTGCTCTGCTGCTCCCGCTGTATTTGGTGTGGAGTGGAAGGTCCCTTGGAAGGTGGAGAGGATTTGGAGGAGTGCAGAGGTCTTCCCGTCCAGTAGCTGCAGTCGGAATTGTAAGTCCTCCAAGCCTTGTCGGAGCTTGAAGACCAACCCGTAGAGAATGGCCAGGCTGTCCTGCAGCTGCAAGTCTGGGATGGAGTCGGAGAAAGAGTGCGGCCTGTGCTGGGTTTCCCATAGAAAAGGTAGCACCTCCAAGGGTGGGCTAGTGGGGGAGGCTTCTGGTGCAATTGCAGGTATGCTGGTTGGGGAATTTCGAGGTACTGCAGGAGGTGCCCAAGAAGTGGAGGCCCTGTCCAGGATGGGTCCTAAGAGTGAGCCCAACGAGCTGTCCGTGAGAACCAAGGCTTCAAGCCAGGAGGTAGGCGGGGAAGAGGTGGTGAGTGGTTCAAGTTCAAGCTGCGAGGAGTGCGAGGAGTGTGAGGGGGATGAGCCAGGGGGAGGTGCAGGCGCACGAGGCCGAAGTGGATGCAAGGGTGAGCCTCTCCTTGGCTTGCCTCTTTGCCTCAACATTTTGACGGCTCAGGGGAGAAGGTTGGGCTGAGGGGAAAGCCCCAGGTGGACGGAGAGGGGCTGGAGAGGAACCAGTTGCAGGAGAGTGCCAAGGAGGAGGGAAACTGGAATGAGCCATTTCTACGCGGCTGGAGGAGATGAAGGTTGAGCCGCATGCGAAGAGTAATGGTAAACTCAACTCCTCCAGCCGCGTAGAAATGGCTCATTCCTCTTGTTGTCCCCTCTATGGCTGCGGCTCTCACTAGCTCACATGAGTTTACACATGTGGTGTAGCTCACACTAAGATGTCAAAAACATAATATTTTTTTTTTCTTTCACTTAATATATATATATATATATATATATATATATATATATATATATATATTTCAATGAACATCTTAAATTTAAGATGGACATTGAAATATTTTATAGATGACTACTTTGAATTTTTTTGTTATTGATATTTTTTTAAATGTCATGTATCAACTTATTAAATATAGATGGAATGGTTGATATTATGGTAGCTGTGGGAGGTGGTATCCTCCAAGTGTAACCTAAACAAGAATAGAATATTCCAAGAAACAAGAATAAACCCTAAAGCATGGATAATAACCCTAGGAGGCAAGTCGGCTCAAGAGAATATTTATTATTGAGTTATTAGCCTCCAAAATGAGAAGTCGGCCCATACATCTAAGAAAAAACATATAAATACAAGATGCCAGATCTCATTTGACACACAACTCGCAACTGCAGAAGTGAAGAAGTTCGCACTGCAGAAATTGGGTAAGTGCACAAGTATGGGGAGTAGCTGCAGCTCCAACCACTGCAACCTGTATTCTCGGTTTAGGATTGGAATTTCTATTGGTTATGGTTTGGAATTTCTTCCTTGTGTGATAGCTCTGGACAAAGTACACTACATTGTTTGGCTATTAAGCCTAGGGTTTGCTTCCATAATCATTCTTTGTCAAGGTTAAGGTGCTTGGGGGTGGCTTCGGCCTATGGTTGGGTGACAATATTGCTATATTGTCTATGGTTAAACAAGCACATCTATTATTTCTAATAGGTTATGGGCCCACACTATCTTCAGATAGTCCAATCACTGGAAGATAGATTGGGAGGATTTGCTCAGTTACAGTTGCAGTTGCAGTTAGTTTTTGCTGTAGAAACGAAACCCTAACCCTCTTGTTGAGGCACCTTAAGTGAAGAGATTGACCTAATTTCTGGATAGCCTAGTGCGCCCTAACCCCACATACCTCCTGGTAATCTCAGCAAGCTAAGATGTCAAGTTTGAGTTTTTGGTCAAATTCAAAGGTTGACCAAGTGAAAGTCATAGGTTGACCAAGTCAAAGAAGTCATGACTAACTCTATGAAATCAGAAAAAAAGTTAGAAGGAGCTTCTAACTTCAGAACATGGAAGACCAGGATTGATCTCATCATTGCCAAGAATAAAGTGATGGATATAGAGTTAAAGAAAAGGAAGGAAACAGATGAAGCAATAGTTGTCGAAGAGAGGGAACCCTCAAAGAAAATCAAGAAGGATAAAACATAATTCTTCTTCTAAGTCAAGGTAACAATATTCATCAAAACTCTTGTATATACCGCATGTTTACATAGTTCCTGTACATATCATGTATATTTATTTCTTAGAAGAAAATATGTTCAAGGGAAACAATATGTATGGAAGAATAAAAGGATAAGGATTGTTATTATGATAAGCACAAGTCAAGCAATACACATGAAAAAGATGAAGTATGTTGACAATCTTTGGTAACAACTCCTGTGGGAGATGTTATATAAGTAACAACTGCCAGATAAGATGAAGTTAGAATCAAACTTGAAGAGACCTAGAAGAAGTAAAAAGCAGAAAAGATGTTAGCAATCAAAAAGGAAATTAAAAAAAGATGAAGACTCCTGACACTTTGCGAAGGCAATAAGGATGCAGACGGAAGCGTAGACTATCTTAGATGGAGGGAGCTGATTACAGAATTCCATAAGAAGAGAAAGCATTCATACATGAAGAAAGGATTAGGAGGGAGATAATCCTAAATGATATGATCCATCAAGGATTATGAAGTATTTGTCCATGTTCCAATTGAAAGGAGCAACCATGATAAACAATACATGTTGAATTTGACTCTAGAAGAAGTCTTCTTCGAAAACAATCCTTAAAGTATCATTGGATGTCCATCTACATCCATAGTACTATGGAAGAAGTTGGAATCTTCAAGGAATGGAATTTATAGAAGACTCCATGGACCCAAGAGCTAAAGTGAAACATGAGGAAGAACATGAAGATCCCAAGAAAGAAAGAAAAATCCAGAACAATCAGTTATTATTATACCAAGAATCACAAGACTACCAGCCTATTTTGAACCCACTAGAAGCAATCAAGCAGAAGTAATGGAAGATATGATGAAGAAAAATTATATGTAAGAAATTCTGAAAAAGGATTATGAATGGAAGCATTGCGAGATTCATAATTAAAGGTTCTTCCAAAAGGAGGAGAAGACTATGATGACATCTTGTTCTCGTAAACCAAATATACCTCTATATGAGCTAATACTAATAATAATAATAATAATAATCTATTTTTAAGGTCACGACCAAGCCAACACACCAAATTGGTGTAAGAGAACCCCTTGTTTGTGGGACAAGGGACCCCCTTCCACCCAACGATTTGACTGGTAAAGTCTACGAAGGTATACATACCCTACCCCCCTCTGGATTTGAACATGTGACCTCTTAAGAGGAAACACTTGTTCTTAACCATTATATCTCTTGCATTATCCATGGATTGAAGTTTACATCAGTTGGTTGTAAAAAAATGTTCTTCCCAATAAGAGCATTTGAGGAAGAATCTTATGTAAAGAAATATCAAGTTTTTGAGGTATACCAGAAAGAGACCCATGTATGCAGATATAAGAAGACCTTGTATGGATTCAAACAACTTGATGCATAGTATCTCATATACAACAAAAGCGTGGTGAAAACTTTCTATGACAGAGATATTAGAATAGTTACTTAGAAGTTTTGGATGATGGATTGCTAATCCATAGAAAACTCTCATGATGACAGAAGAAGTGCTACTTGGATATGTTTGAGCCTTGCCATGATGTCATGAGCTAGCAGGATACAAAAGTGTTGAATTCTACCATGATATATATTGTAATGATCATAGCTACATGAAGTCTTCAAAGAAAACAATGTTCCATAACAGACCAAAGTACGTTGAGATCAAGCATTACATTCTCTGTAATGAAGTCCAGAAAAGAGAAACGGTTCTCCAATATATCTCCACAGATGAGAAGATACCAGATATTCTGGTAAAACCTCTATCCAAGATGAAAAGTTTGCAAGTTGGGCCTCGCGGAGATGACTTCCTTATTGAAAAAGGAAGAGATTACTCCTAGGTTGGGAGGGAGCACTGATGTTTTATTGATTTATGGACAGTCATTTTTTGGTTCAAAAAATGGTCCAGGATGAGCAGTTCCTTTCCAGTATGGAAAGTGGTTTGAGATTTCTGACAAACATGCATTTTCCAGTTCAAAAAATGGTCCAGATAGGACAATCATTTTTGTAATGAAAATGGTTCGATAGATTGTTGATGTACCATAGACATCGATTCCCCTTGTGGCCAGTGTGGGGGAATGGTCTAGGACAATCATTCTTCTTACGATTCACTCTGAGTAGTGGTCAAGTAGAATGGTCTGCCTCGCCGGGCAATCATTCTTTCGAGGTTCACAATTGTGAGCAGTTTCGAAGAATGGTTCATTTTGGAGGTTGGTACAGGACAACCATTTCCAGTAGGAAATGGTTCAGACAATCATTCCCTAGGGTAGACTCTTTCTATCCAAGTTGCACTATGTTTAGTGCCATAGGAATGACCTAGTTAGGTGAATGGTCTAGGTTCAACAATCATGGATAGGAATTCCCTAGGGAAGACTCATTCTCTCCAGGTTGCACTATGACTAGTGCCACAGGAATGGCCTAGTTAAGTGAATGGTCCAGGCTCAGAAATCAAGGACAATTGTTCTTCTATGCTTGAGAAGAATAGTCCAGATAGCCCATGGCTAATTTTTCACTTTCTGAGGGCAGATGCTCTTCTAGATCTCATAGATGTGAGTGGAAGAATGGCCCAGATGACTCAATTTATATCATGATATTGTTTTTTTGTGCAGGGTGATATCAAATGATATGATTGCTATGGCGATTGCATGTCTCTGGCCAATATATGTATGCTACTATGGTGGATGTGTTCCACTGGTTGTGACTATGTGTCACTGATTAAGTATCCTTGTGCTACTTGGTGTGGTAGTGTACCACTGGATAGTAGTTGTGTACTACTATGGATAGACACAATTGTGTTCTATTGAATGACATTGTTCTGATTGTCATGTAGACTATCAATAGTGTTGAAAATGATGATCATCTATGGTAGTTACGTGAGGTAGTATCCTCCACGTGTAACCCGAACAATAATAGAATATTATAGGAAGCAAGAAGAAACCCTAAAGCATGGATAATAACCCTAGGAGGCAAGTCAACTCAAGAGAATATCTATTAATGAGTTATTAGCCTCCAGAATGAGAATTCGCCCCAGACATCTAAGAAAAAATAGTATAAATACAGAACGTCATATCTCATTTGACACACACAACTCACAACTGCAGAAGTGAAGAAGTGCACACTGCAAAAACTGGGTAAGTGAGGAAGTCTAGGGAGTAGCTGCAGTTGCAGCTACTGCAGCCTATATTCTCGGTTTAGGCTTGGAATTTATATTGGTTATGGTTTGGATTTTCTGCCTTGTGTGCTAGCTCTAGAGAGAGGTACGCTACATTGTTTGGCTATTAATCCTAGGGTTTTCTTCCAGAATCATTCTCTGTCAAGGTTAAGGTGCTCGGGGATGGCTTCGACCTATGGTTGGGTGACAATATTTCTATATTGTCTATGGTTAAATGAGCTTATCTATTATTTCTAGCATGTTATGGGCCAAAACTATCTTCAGACAGTCCAACCACTGGAAGAGAGATTGGGAGGATTTGCTTAGTTACAGTTGTAGCTGTAGTTAGTTTTTGTTGCAGCAACAAAACCCTAACCCTCTTGTTGAGGCACCTTAAGTGAAGAGATTGACCTAATTTCTAGATAGCTTAGTGCGCCCTAACCCAACACACCTCCTAGTACTCTCAGCAAGTTAAGACGCCAAGATTGAGTTTTTGGTCAAAGTCAAAGGTTGACCAAGTCAAAGTCACAGGTTGATCAAGTCAAAGCAGTGATGACTTACTCTATGAAATCGAAAAACAAGTTAGAAGGAGCTTCTAAATTCAGAACATGGAAGACAAGGATTGATCTCATCCTTTACAAGAATAAAGTGTTGGATATCGAGTTAAAGAAAAGGAAGGAAACAGATGAAGCAACAGTTGCCGAAGAGAGGGAACCCTCCAAGAAAGTCAAGAAGGATAAAACATAATTCTTCTTCCAAGTCAAGGTAGCAATATTCTTCAAAAATCTTGTATATACCATTTTTACATAGTTCCTGTACATATCATGTATATCTATTTCTTAGAAGAAAATATGTTCAAGGGAAACAATACCTATGGAAGAATAAAAGGATAAGGATTGTTATTACTATAACCACAAGTCAAGCAATACACATGAATAAGATGAAGTATGTTGACAATCTTTGGTAACAACTCCTGTGGAAGCTGTTATATAAGTAACAACTGCCAGATAAGCCAAAGTTAGAATCAAACTTGAAGAGACCCAAAAGAAGTAAAAAACAGAAAAGATGTCAGCAATCAAAAAGGAAAAAAAAAAAAAAAAGACTCCTGACACTTTGCAGAAGGCAATAAGGATGAAGACGGAAGCGTGGACTATCTTAGATGGAGGAAGCTGATTACAAAATTCCATAAGAAGAGAAAGAATTCATATATGAATCAAGGATTAGGAGGGAGCTAATCCTAAATGATATGATCCATCAAGGATTATGAAGTATCTATCCATGTTCCAATTGAAAGTAGCATCCATGATAAACAATATGTGTTCAGTTTGACTCTAGAAAAATTCGTCTTCTAAAACAAGCCTTAAAGTATCATTGGCTGTCCATATACATCCATAGTCCTATGATGAAAGGAAGAAGTTGGAATCTTCAGGACATGGAATCTATAGAAGACTCCATGGACCCAAGAACTAAAGTGAAGCATGGGGAAGAACATGAAGATTCCAAGAAAGAAAGAAAAATCTAGAACAACCAGTTATTATTATACCAAGAATCATAAGACTACCAGCTTGGTTTGAACCCAGTAGAAGCAATCAAGCAGAAGTAATGGAATATATGATGAAGAAAAAGTATATGTAAGAAATTGTGAAAAAGGATTATGAATGGAAGCATTACGAGATTCAGAACTAAAGGTTCTTCCAGAAGGAGGAGAAGACTATGATGACATCTTGTTCCTGTAAACCAGATATACCTCTATATGAGCTATTATATCTCTTACAGTATCCATGGATTGAATTTTACATCAGTTGGTTGTAAAAGATTCTTCTTCCCAATAAGAGAATTTGAGGAAGAAGCTTATGTAAATAAATCTCAAGTTTTTGAGGTATACGAAAAAGAGACCCATGTATGCAGATATACGAAGACCTTGTATGGATTCAAACAACTTGATGCAAAGTATCTCATATACAACATAAGTGTGGCGAAAAATTTCTATGACAAAGATATCATAATCGTTACTCAAAAGTCTGGGATGATGGATTGCTAATCCATGGAAAACTCTCATTATGACAGAAGAAGTGCTACTTGGATATGTTTGAGCCTTGCCATGATGTCATGAGCTAGTAGGAAACATAAGTGTTTAATTCTACCATGATATATATTGTAATGATCAGAGCTACATGAAGCCTTCAGAGAAAACCAATGTTCCATAACAGACCAGAGTACATTGAGATCAAGCATTACATTCTTCGTAATGAAGTCCATAAAATAGAATTGGTTCTCCAATATATCTCCACATATAAGAAGATAACAAATATTCTGGTAAAACCTCTGTCCAAGATGAAAAGTTTGCAAGATGGGCCTCATGGAGACGAATTCCTTATTGAAAAAGGAAGAGATTACTCCCAGGTTGGGAGGGAGCACTGATGTGTTATTGATTCATGGACAGTAATTTTTCGGTTCGAAAAATAGTCCAGGATGAGAAGTTCCTTTACAGTTTGGAAAGTGGTTTGAGATTTATGACGGATATGCATTTTCCAGTTCGGAAAATGGTCCAGATCAGAGGGTCATTTTCGTAATGAAAATGGTTCGATAGATTGTTGATGTACCATAGACATCGATTCCCCTTGTGGCCAGTGTGGGGGAATGGTCTAGGACAATCATTCTTCTTGGGAGTCACTATGAGTAGTGGTCAAGTAGAATGGTCAGCCTCACTAGGCAGTCATTCTTTTGAAGTTCACAGTTGTGAGAAGTTTAGAAGAATGGTCTGTTTTGGAGGTTGGTGTAGGACAGTAATTTCCAGTAGGAAATTGTTCGGACAATCATTCCCTAGGGAAGACTCATTCTCTCCAGGTTGCACTATGACTAGTGCCAGAGGAATGACCCAGTTAGGTGAATGGTCTAGGCTCAGAAATCAGGGACAATTATTCTTCTATGCTTGAGAAGAATAGTCCATATATCCCATGGCTAATGTTTTACTTTCCGAGGGCAGATGATCTTCCAAATCTCACAGATGTGAGTGAAAGAATGGCCCATATGACTCAGTTTATATCATGATATTGTTTTTCGGTGCAGGGTGATATTAGATTATATGATTGCTATGGAGACTGTATGTCTCTGGATAATAGATGTATGCTACTGTGGTGGATGTGTTCCACTGGTTGTGACTATGTGTCACTGATTAAGTAGTCATGTGCTACTTGGTGTGGTAGTGTACCACTGGATAGTAGTTGTGTACTACTATGGATAGAGACAATTGTGTTCTATTGAATGACATTGTTCTGATTGTCGTGTAGACTATCAATAGTGTTGAAAATTATTAACATCTAGATGGATAGTCAGTGTGATAGTAGATAGACATTCTCCAGGCGAAAAATGGTCTAGGACATTTATTCTTCTAGGACGTATGTAGAAGAATAGTTCTTGTAGCCCATGGCATGGCTTCCAGCATCTGTTGAAATAGTTATTCTTCTAGGACATATGTCCCAATTAGAAGAATGGTTCTTGCATCACTCTATGGAGTGAATGACTTATTCAGTATCATGCCTGATTACTCAGATGGAGTATGGCTTCGAGAGATGATACAATTGATGCTATCAGATGATATTGATAATGATGAGGGTGCTCATGATCTGATCATGAGATAGTTTGTATGGCTATGCTGATGCTAATGATTGAATGGTATGTTTGTGCTCAAGACTATTGCTTTCAATACCTCCCTAGCTAGGAGGGAGTGTTGATATTATGGTAGTTGTGGGAGTTATTATCCTCCATGTGTAACCCATATATGAATATAATATTTTGGGAAGCAAGAAGAAACCCTAAAGCATGGATAATAACCCTAGGAGGCAAGTCGACTCAAGATAATATTTATTGTTGAGTTATTAGCCTCCATAATGAGAATTCGGCCCAATGAACTAAGCAAAAACAATATAAATACAAGATGCCAGATCTCATTTGACACACACAACTCACAACTGTAGAAGTGAAGAAGTGCGCACTGCAGAAACTGGGTAAGTGCACACGTCTGGGTAGTAGCTGCAGCTGTAGCTACTGCAACCTGTATTCTTGGTTTAGACTTGGACTTTCTATTGGTTATGGTTTGGACTTTCTGCCTTATGTGCTAACTCTGGAGAGAGGTACGCTACATTGTTTGGCTATTAGGCCTAGGGTTTTCTTCCAGAATTATTCTCTGTCAAGGTTAAGGTGCTCGGGGGTGGCTTCAGCCTATGGTTGGGTGACAATATTGCTATATTGTCTATGGTTAAACGAGCACATCTATTATTTCTAACAGGAACTAATATGAAATTTGCCACATACATCTAATAACATATATAAGAATAATAAAAAGAATATTGAATACCATAAATAAAAAAATATCAAACTAAACATATTATCCTCCATATGATTAGAAAAAAATAAAAATAATAATAATAAAAAAGTTTGTAATGAAAAAACTTGTCTTTTAAATGCAAAGAAAAACAATCATCAATGTTATTAGTTACAAAAAGTGTTCTGATCACATGGTCTCTACGCCTTAGGAATAGGAATGGGATGAGTAATTGTTATAAAATACATTTACATGAAAGTTGTAATTTGATTTACATGAAAGTTGTAATTTGATTTTCATTGCAATTTGTTATAAATATATGTGGGCCTAATGGTTAAGAACATGTGTTTCCTCTTGAGAGGTCACAGGTTCAAATCCAGAGGGGGGTAGGGTATGTATACCTTCGTAGACTTTACCAGTCAAATCGCTGGGTGGAGGGGGGTCCCTTGTCCCACAAACAAAGGGGTCTCATACACCAATTTGATGTGCTGGCTTAGCCGTGACCTTAAAAATAAATTATTATTATTATTATTATTAAATACAACTCCCGATTAATAGCAACTTTTTTACCGATCCATTACGAACACTATAGAGAACATGATATTCATAGTTTATTTTTTCATAATATTTAAGAAATCAATTTACAAGATTAAACTTTAAATTTTATCGCTATCAACTACAAACATAGAGATATAAGTGAACATTAAATTTGTCTTACTTCACCCCCAAAACTACATTTGACTCGAGAGTATTCTCATCCACACCTTTATTTATAAAACACACAACCCAAAACTACGTTGGACTCGAGAGTATTCTCACCCACACGTTTATTTATAAAACACATTGGAGTAAACCAAATAAAAAATCATCTTTAAGATAATCAATTAGATAAAGTTAGTGACAATGATTAGTTTAACTACATATACATATAAATTTAAAATTATTTATCTAGCTAAGTTGTCAAATTGTATTGTGTCTTTATTTATTTGTGATGGCCATTATTATGTAAAGGCATGCAGAAGAGTAATGAAAGAAAAATAACCAACTAGAAGTAAAGAACATGGCAACGATGCGTGTAATTTGGGTTGAGCATCAAGTTGTCTATTGGTTTACATTTGACAAATTAAATTTAGAGAAGGGTGGAATGATACATATGGCATAATCATGATTAACTATTACATCATTATTGGTATGGTATAATATGATGATGATGATTAGAGTCCATTAAAATCGAATTGGTCTATCAGACTTTAAGCACGTAAGTGATTACTTGTGATTTTTTAGAATTTTGTTTCTGTGCTTGAAATGCATTAAGAGAAGTTTTCCAAGGTCACCATAGTTTTGTTGAGTTAAGAGGTTATGAAGGTTGGTAGTGTGACAAATATTTTGAAAATGAGATCTATTGTTCTTATCTTAGCAATGCTTATTTTTTTCTTTACACTTGCAAAACAGATAGTTAATTTTGATCTTCTAGATTAGGGTTGATTACATCCTTATAATACCTTAATTTTCTTTTTTCCTCTAACTCTTTATCACACCACATTTTCTCCTTAAATTTTGATTTGACGATTTTTTTAATAGTATCTTTATTATGCAAAATGGTGTCTTCCATGATTCCCCACCAGTTTAGCCAAGACCTGACATCTTTATACCATCCTCGATTGAGTCGATGGTGGTTACGACTCGATTTTGAAGCAATTTAAGGAAGCCTCTTGTCTTCCATGTTGTTTAATTTGTTCTTATACATTAGGTATCTAGTCATAGTCATGCTCTCAATGGGGGAGAGGCTTGTTTCTAAGAGGATGGGATAGGGCATATTTCCTTTAATTTTGAGATTACAGGTTATAAAATTCTTTTGTATTTTCTCTATCTTCCTCCAGGATTCACGAGAGATACTACATCCTTAGACTTCACATCTATAAAGAATAACAACTATAACAAGAGTCTCAAAGAGGAGTTTTTTCTTATCCCAACTCCAAAGATCAACTGATTTATAATTGTTTTCAAGCTCATAATAAGCTTTCCATCCTATAATCTTTTTCTCAATTCTATAATTCCACTTGAATTATATAATACATATAAAATTTTTAATTAGAAAATAAAAATCATACTAATTTGAAACATCACTGATATAATATATGTGATACATATAAAAGACTTTAATTTTAATTAGAAAATGAAAATCACAATGATTTGAAACATGTCCATATAATTATGGACAACGAAACAACATATTTAAGTGAATTAAAAATTGTTAATACAAATACTATCGACCTATTTGATGAATCGACATTTTCATTTCCTCCATTTGCATATATTATCTACCTATGTGCCTCCCTTCTAACCTTATTAAATAATAAAAATAAAATGCCTATAAGGAAATGAGGTTTGCAAATATACATTTTATCATATAACTAATGGATGGATAAGTGTGTTAAACAACCTCATCACTAAACTTTACAACTAAAAATGGTGCTTAATAATTACATTATATTAACACATTTTTTAACATAAATAATTTTTCATTCATCTTGCTCCTCCATCCACCATTTTTATGTAGTGAATGAATCGGTGTTCTCTTTATAGCTTCGTTTCGTTATTCACCATAGTAATGAAGGCCTTACCATTCTATTGCGCTCACCTTGGCTGGTAGAGGGCTCTTTTTCCAACCCCATGAAAATACCTTTTCTAACTTTTCTAATTAACATACATGTAGGGTTCAAATCCTCTCAGATTTTGTTGTGGAGCTGAACAACTGCTCCTTCTCGACCTCTAATTTGGCATCTTGTGGAGTTGAACAACTCCTCCTTCTCATCCTCTAATTTGGTTATGCCGGATGTTTTCTATATCACCTTCAATTAATCTTTATATATTAGCTTACTTAATCCTTATATTAGTTTTAGATGTTGTTATTGTTAATGACTCTTTTGATGGGCACTTAATGATTCTTTTGATGGGCTATATTCATGTGAATCACTTGTTATGTTAAATATACTATGTTGGATTATGTTAAATATACTATGTTGGAGTTTGAATGATTAAATATTATAAGAATGATATTTTTATGAAAATGTAGGCTTTTATAGTTAGTCATAGAAGATTTTTTTTAGATAAACAGAGTGTAAGTGGTTTTGATGAGTTTAACATTTCGAATGAGAGGTTTGTATTTAAAGTGAAGGATTGACAATTGATAGTTGAAAAGAGGAATGAGAATTACATATTCAAAATAGCCTTTGAGATAAAATATTAACAAAAATAGTAAAATAAGTTGTCTAGAATAATAAATAATTAAAAAATATTGAGATAAAATATTAAGTTGTTGAAAACAATAAAATATTAAGATTTGTTGAGATAGATTAATAACGATAATAATCAAATTTTTTAATAATAATTAGAAAATATTTCTTAATAATAATTAGATAATATTGTTGATATGAGAATAATAAAATATTAATGTATAGTTGAGATAAAATATTAAGATATGAATTAAAAATCGTTGAGATAATTAATAATACTTGAATAATAAGATTTTTTATAATTGAATAATATTGTTGATATGAGAAAATAATAATGATAATAATATAAAATAATTAAATTGAATAGAGATAATAATAATGATAATAAATATGTTTGAATAGTCTTTTTCAACACAATAACTTCTTATGTCCTGGATAATGGGTAGATTGTCTACTAGAAATTTTGAACGTACACAATTTTATTCAAAAAAATATTAGTTGTTGGTTGACTGTTCAATATGTCCATTTTATTCAATTTTTTTTTGGTTATATTTTCGATTTTTCCCATTAATTGAAATATGTAATCTTATTTTTCTTCAATTTTATTGACTATAAAGTTTTTATTGGCTATGAAGTTTAAGGTGTTATTCTCAGGTCGATGACATAGTTCTCTGGAATGGAAAAATCTGATTACCTATTATTTTCTTATGTTGTTGTCATGACATTTCTTTTTAAATCGTGTCATGGCATTACCTCTGTGCACCTTTGACACTCAGATACTCTCGTGAGGTCTCCTTGCAGTCGAGGTGCCTAACGTGTCAAGGAAATATTGAAGCTTGCATGCAAACGACCTTGACATGTTTCCCTGACATGTTGCATACTCTCCCGAGGTATCTCTGCAGTCAAGGTGCCTATTGTGTCAAGGGAAGCTTGAAGGAATCTTGAAGCTTGCATGTAGAAGGCCCTGACATGCTGCATAGGCACATAAACCACCTCTCCACCGCTCGTCGCCTGGCCACCTCGATCAAATGTAATTGCTTCCTGATCGAACGTATCAACTGATTATTCTACTGGCCTTACAACAGGATATGGCACTGGAGTATCTGCTTCTAGATGAGGTGGTGGAGAAGCTATAACTGGTTAGTATGCTGGCTAAGAAGTTGGGACTTTCGATTTTCTCCTGCCTCCACCCCTGTGGCTTACCTTGTTGCTTGCTCCTTTTACTTTGCCATAATCCAAGGCTTTCCGTTTATATATACATAGAGAAAGGAGGGAGTTTGAAGACTTAGATTTCCCTGGGTCGCACACTAACAAACCAAAAAAACATACATTTAGCAAATGGAACCAAATTACAACAGTAACTACTTTGTTGATAACATATCATTAGAAAATGTTCCAAGCTAACACTTAAAAGAATAACACAAACCTCAACATAAACAATATATTTATTACTTATAATGGATTTAGCTTATTGAAAATATCATTTCCGCGATAGATTATAGTATAAACAATAGGCATACTTGTTCTGTGCATACGGATACATAACGAGTTTACTATTTGGGAGATTTGTAAAAGCCAAATGTTTCTGCCTTATTGTATGAGTTTTAACGATGAGACAGTGGATGGTTTTTTCGAAGACCATAAATGTTTTCATAATTGATCTCCTTTGGAGACTCATGTTTTTTATGTAATTTCATGACCATATTGGACTACGGGGGCTTTGAAATCGTTAAAAAGCAGGTTTGTCTCATATCCCATTCTTGGCAGACTTGGGTTGAAATCTATTGATGGGAGCGTATTTAGGGTACCCTGCGTTGGAGTCATTTCCATATCTCAGATTCGAACCCTTGACCTATCCCCTTACCCTTCCAGCAGCCATGCTAAGTGACAAACTCGAACCCTTGACCTTTCCAGCAGCCATGCTAAGTGACAAACTCGAACCCTTGACCTTTACGGGCACGCCCAAAAGGTGGTGGAAACTCTGATAACCATGCTAAGAGACGAATGGAAGGTACATTTGAGAAGGTGGATAAACATGTAGAGAGATAGATGGAGATGAAGAAAGACAAATGCTAATTCAATTAATTCTATAAATTCTACTCACAAGAAAGTACTCGACTCACTACGTATTATTAATAACATAATCATTTATTCATTGACATGAATTCTTTGGTTTGGTTTTAAGGTTGGCCCTTAGAAAGGATTACATATTCTCTTAAAAAATTAAAAAGTAAATTTTAGATAAGAACCCAAATATATTCTTAGCATTCCATTCACTAACACAAAACTACTTGGGTGGTCCACCTTCACATCTTTTCATGTTTCACCCATTTTTGCAAAGCTCCAAGACATGAGTTTTCCCCTATGGAAAAACGTGGCTTATAAAAAAAAGTTTCTCTGTTTGAATCCTTCCTAGTGAGATCATGAAAATGATTACCACAAGACTACCCAAAGAAAATACCTTTGG
The DNA here is from genome assembly GCA_009831015.1 of Picea engelmannii. Taxonomy (NCBI): domain Eukaryota; kingdom Viridiplantae; phylum Streptophyta; class Pinopsida; order Pinales; family Pinaceae; genus Picea; species Picea engelmannii. The sequence goes on along the minus strand of ML777035.1, from coordinate 1,011,005 downwards.
CTTGATCATACAATAGAAAAAATGAGCAACACTTAGTGGGTTTTCCATGAGTTTACTATCGCAAACATGTTCGTCAACATAGGAGGTTGAGTGGAAAACATCCCTTTAGTAACATATTGATTGAGCTTTGAATTGAATTCTCTATAAGGAGGAGGTTCACTTGCAATCATAATCAAACTTCGGCTTGTTTCTATAAAGCATGCCAACAAAGTTGAAAATGGTATTGAAGAATTGCTTATGGAGATCGACAACCGACGAGATTGTTTTACAAGGTCGTTTCCAATAGTCTATCCAAATTTTCCATCTCATCTGCATGGCTGAAAACTAGTTGTGTTGCGACATATAGGGAAGAGAATGAAATCCATGTTAAGCTTCCACGTCTCATCAATGTGTTAGAAGTTTACAAAATACAAACTAAATGACTGTTTGTAATTTGCAGGACCTAGAACTTTCTTGTTTTCAACCTGGTCTATATTGCAGTGGAATTTAATAGCATTAATACCTGGATCCATTTGATATTCGAACCCTCTGTTCCTCTTGCTACAAGCCCTCTTGCACATAATTGGAAATTGAGTTTGCACAAAACCCTCTGCTGGAACCCTCTGCACAGACTGGAAATCGCTCTGCACAGAACTGAACAGAACCCTCTTTAGAAACCTCTTGAACAGATTGGAAATCGAGTATCTCTCTCTTACCCTGCTGCCATACGCACCTTCAGATCGATGAGGATGGGTATTCTGAGGGTTCTTTTATGGGCAGAGAGAGGACCGGTTTCCCCAAGACGGTTATTCTCCACCTGTCCATCAGAGTAGGAGATTCGACCATTCCGTTACCAAGAGCTCCGACAGTTCTCGTAACTGTTTCTTCATATGGGTCACTAATTCAAGAAATTAGTCTTACATTCTCCCACTTGGCACATATGACAACTTAATGTTACAGTTTAACAGAGTAGACATTAGGTGCGCCATAAGTCATAATCCTCATGGTTTTCAGTTTGGTCATCATAATACTATAATTAAACAACCTAGTAATGTGAGTCGTGACGGTTCCATGTCCATAAGACGACATAGTCCCTTTCATGTACCACAACATTAGTAACTTGTTCAAATTAGTCTGTAAACAAGGAGAGATTTCATAAGGTCCAACAATAATGTCCCTTGTCAGAGACTATTCCTGTCATTATGCATTTATTCTCATAC
>ML777035.1:984961-1005796 GCA_009831015.1 Picea engelmannii | reverse complement strand
ACCACTTTGGTGGCTACCAAACCGTATCTTAATACAGACCTTAAATCAATGTAATGACTCTGCATATTGATTCAACAACAATGTGTTTAAACAGAGTGACACAATTTACCACTTATAGTATTTGATAATTACAGTCAATCTCTATTTTCTCACGCTGGAGACCAACCAATGACATGAGATGATAAAGTTCACAGCATATCAGACGGTCACAGTATGGTAAAAAGCAGCGAACGCTTAAATATATATAAATCAAGCTATTTGCCAGAATAGGTTCTCTGAAATATTTTGCCAAAGAAAATGAAGCCTAAAATATATTAAATTTCGCTTTGTAAAACAAGAAGCAAAAATTTTTTCGCTATAATTATTGAAATATTTCGGGATCTTCACTCTGGAATAGCTGTATATGTATTGCACTGTTTAAAACCTTTGTAATTTCCCTGTAACTTCACTCTGAAACAATTTAGAATGAAAAAGAGTTGTACAGAGCGTGTGGAGCGCTGTACGAATGTCACACTAAATAATAAAAAATAAATAAAAAAATGTTGGTCCTCAAATGCATTTACGAAACTTATTTCTGTGATACCTATTTCTGTGACAGAAAGAATGCTGGTCCTCAAATGCATTTACAAAACTTATATAAAGAAAGTTCTCCACGTAGGCTCTGATACCAATGTTAGAAGTTTACAAAATACAAACTAAATGACTGTTTGTAATTTGCAGGACCTAGAACTTTCTTGTTTTCAACTTGGTCTATATTGTAGCGGAATTTAATAACATTAATACCTGGATCCATTTGATATTTGAACCCTCTGTTCCTCTTGCTACGAGCCCTCTTGCACATAACTGGAAATTGAGTTTGCACAGAACCCTCTGCTAGAACCCTCTGCACAGACTGGAAATCGCTCTGCACAGAACTGAACAGAACCGAACAGAACCCTCTTCAGAAACCTCTTGAACAGACTGGAAATCGAGTATCTCTCTCTTACCCTACTGCCATACGCACCTTCAGATCGATGAGGATGGGTATTCTGAGGGTTCTTTTATGGGCAGAGAGAGGACCGGTTTCCCCAAGATGGTTATTCTCCACCTGTCCATCAGAGTAGGAGATTCGACCATTCCGTTACCAAGAGCTCCGACATTTCTCGTAACTGTTTCTTCATATGGGTCACTAATTCAAGAAATTAGTCTTACACAATGCCCTTGGAAATACAAACGTACTAAACAATCCCGAGGGATGCAACTTTGGTCTTCGAATATCCAAAGCTTTTAAGGGTCATCTCCAAATGATAACATCTCGACGAGTTAGGTAAGCGAAGTCTATGTTTCTTACCTCTAGTCAAATAGATCGAACACTAACCCTAAACCTATCTCAACACTTAATAATTTAATCAGCTTTATGTTACATGTCGAGCCACCAAAGCGTAACCTTGAAGGTTCGTCGCTACATTCAATCATGGAATTTGTTTGGAAATGCGATGATCCATGGTGTCCACAATGTTGTTGCGTGGGTGCTAAATAACAAGTTGGTCATTCTCCTTTTTTCCATCTCATTGCACAGTCCAATTCTAAGTACATATCACTGCACAGTCCAATTCTAAGTGTGTGAGAGAAGGGAGCTTCCATATGAATATGGGAAACATTTCCTTATTTCCCACTAAGGCACTCTTGTGGAAAATATTTCAATGACATAGTCAAAGATGTGATCCAGTGAGACGAAACATAAATAAACATCATCCATTTCCATATTTCAAACATTTCAACCATCTTCAAAGAAGAAGAACCATAGATCAGATCATGTTTTATAGGAATAAGAGATCACATGACTGCTTCTTCATTGGATACGTTTCATATGAATCATTAGTTAATGTGTTTCTCTCCACTCTCAACATTTGGTTGATTTTTTCGTCACACTGTAGGGGTCAAGTGGTGGGAATAATCAACAAAACTGAAATCTTTCTATTTTATTTGAAATGGCTCTTAATATCATTCTATTGTAAAATTTAATATTAATATTCAATTTTTATTCGATAATAGTGTAAATGCATTTCCACCTTTATATTTTATATTTTGAGTTTTTTCTTCTTTCTTTGTTGTTTAGTTTTTTTCTAATTTATAAAATTCATATGCAATTTCTTATTTCAACACTTAAAAGAAAGAAACTTCTAGGATGTGCAAAAGATGATGTGAACCACATCATCCTCTATGCAAAAATATTTTAGCACCTTACTTGTGTGACATGGACTAAGCTATTGTGAAGCACTTGTTATTATCTAGATTCCATCTACTCCAAGCCATGGGATCAATCTCACAATGTATAAACATCTTATAATGATTACAATGAGAAATGCATCGCAACATATAAAATATTTTATGTTGGAAATTGTTTACCTTCTTTATAACAAACTAACTAGTGGTGGGGTCAATGGAGGCATTAACATCATGATTACAATGTTGGCGGATGAGCAAGTGAAAGAGGGTGCATCATTGGAGGAAATAGAAAAAACAAATACAAAGAACCCTAAAAGAAAAAGATAAAAATAGGTCAATTTAACTAAAATTGGAGTAATTCTAATTTAAGCTCCTTCAAAGATAGGTCAATTGGAATTCAAAAGTATGGATATTGGATTCCAAAACCGCACAACTAGATTTCAAAAGTGAAAAATAAGTTCAAAACATATAATATCATGAATTCACAAATTACAAATTAGTAATTGAATAGTCATTACTAATTTTTTGTAAATCTATACTTGAATTAAAGTAATTTGTATAATTATTAAATTTCAATATCAATATCGTTACAAAATAATACTTATTAAATTTTTAGTTATTTTATCTTTATCAAAAGAACATAATAAAAAACAAATTCAATTTATAAATAAATACATAATAAAAAACAAATTCACTTTATAAATAAATATATAAATATAGTGTGGTCTAATTGATTATAAAAGAATATAAACTTATTAATTTTTTAGTTATTTTATCTTTATTAGAATAACATAATAGAAAACAAATTCACTTTATATTTATAAACATAGTGTGCTCTAATTGATTATAAAAAAATATAAAAAAAGTTACTAACTAAAAAACATTATCCACTTTTATAGATATATTCTTTTAAGAACTTACAAATACAAGTCACATTCAAATTATATGTTTCACATCATATCTATACTTTTTATTAGTAATAACTATTATCATGCCACTTTTGTCTACTCTCATGTCACTTTTGTCTACTAGGGACACGTAGGTGATTTACATTGAAGATATTACAAATCAACATTAACCTTTACATAGAAGCACTCAATTATTGAGAAAAGGATAATTATTCACGGGGATCAAAATCAACCTTTAAAGTTGAGAAAATGGAAAATTACGTGACGTCTTTGTCCATGGGTGTGTGTGAGAAATCTTTCAAGAATTGTGTAGTTCTTGTTACATAAATTTGAATAATTGTTTTGGCGCATGAGATGCTATGGTCACTTTAAGAGTTGGTTTTATCAATTTAAGTTTTTATGAGTCAATTTTTTCGATCTTTAAACTATCATGGATATTTCACTGGAACAGTTCATCACAACAGATTTGATAAATAATTGAAATCTTTATTATTAAGGTTATTTTTCCTTTAGATTTCCAAAATATTTAGTTACTGATTTTTCTGCTTATGCATGAAATAGATAAAATGAAGAAATAGAGAACAGTAAAACAAAACCACATTATCCACAAAAAAATGTTGATTAATTGGGTTGGTTGTCATTGATGTCAACCCTTGAATAAAGTTGAGTACTGGATTTTGGTAGCACAAAGGTTTGGGTAATGGACCCAAGTTTGTTTGATGGATAATGGTATGAGTTTTGATATATTTGCAGGTAAGACTATTTTAGATGGATAGTACATGTCATGTCGTTTCTGGTGGTATGTGGAACGTCACATAACTCCTCACAGATAGAGAGTTATGGCCATGTGAGGTTGGAGAACCTTCATGAGTCATCTAGAAGCCCCAAAAAGCCAAAGTGTTTGAAAAAGAAATTATTTCAATAATAAAGTTAATGGAGAACTCCCTAAAATAAAATAAGGAAAGTGGGATGCTACATGAAAGTATAAACAAGAGGCAAGGTTCTCTCATTTAATCACACTTGAACACATTGAATATATTTTGTTGTGTAAGGCTTATTGCAAGTACTCATTAATACATTTGAAGTTGCGAAAATTTGAGGTAGTACAAAGGGTTGATGACGAAAGTTTCATAATTACAGCGAATACAGAAAACCCTAAATTTTGAGGTGTACGCGGGCTGACAGTGTATTAGGGTGCATACATACGCGGGCTGACAATGTATTAGGGTGCGTATGTACATGGGCTGGAAGTGTATTAGGGTGCGTACATTTTGGTAAAGCCATGGAAACTTGAAAAGATGAAGTGCAAAGGTTCTAGATTTTGAGATCAAGCTCTCAAGAAGGTCTACAGTGTTCAGATACATCATATCTATCCATTGGTTCAAAAGGTATGTCTTATTTCTATGAATAGTTGGATTTTGATGTATGCATGAGAAATGGTTATGGAGATTTGAGAATTCTCCCTAGAGAGACTAGTGGTTGCATGGGATCTTCTAAATAAGTCAGATCTACAGAAATACAATGATGGTATATTTATCATTCATACTTCTTGTTGAGGCACATCTTGTATTTCTTGGCATATGGCTAAGGGTTTTTGTGGTATATGGTTGAGAGCTTGTATTGGTTGATGTATTGAGAGGATGAATATAAGAAAGGGTTTGAAGTCTAGATCATGTAAGGGTTAATATACTTATTCATGATTACAAAAACTTATAGCACATGACTATATATATATATATGAGGATGCATGCACATGGTACATATACAGTGTGGATAAAGTGACAGGTTACAGATCTATGTGAAAGAAGTCACACAGGGTCAGAAGTTTTTAGAAGAAAGAAAACACTGGTTTTCATAAGGCATATGCAGGTTGCATAACGGTTTGGTAGCGTACATACGCACGTTGCATACCAGATAGGGTGCATACATACGCATGCTGCAACACTACAAGTCGTGTACCTGTTGTATTTTGTTGATACATGTTGAGTTTAGGTACAGATTGATTACATGGAAGTTGTAGAGGTTGGCTGCAGGTCAATGGTACAGATTGATATAGTTGTACATTGGTATATCTCACAATGATAATGTGACAATGGTTCCATCATTCTACTTCTACTTTAGGGTGATTGGATGAGGCAAGGACATGTGGTTATAGATGAAAACATAGGGGGCTGTAGCCTCCTTCTGGTTGTAGACAGAGAATTGGGGAGTTGGAGCTTCCCTTAGGTTGTAGCCTGATAAACTAGGGGGTTGGAGCCTCCTTCCAGTTGCAGTTGGAAAACAAAGGAAGTTGGTGCTTCCAATGAATGTAATTCTTCAAGACATATCAGAAAAAACATTCCGTGGTTTTCTCCCACTTTGGGTTTCCATGTAAAAACACTGGTGTACTGTGTATGTGCATGATTGTTCTTTTTTTCATTGTTTATTTACACTGTAAATATTGGATGATAATGCTACATTGATTAAAAATGATTAAATTCCTCTATTATTGATTCACCCGCCCTCCCAACAATCCACCAATTGGTATCAGAGAGGGTTCCTTCAGAAATTAGTTTAACCACTAAAAGGAAGATCATGGAGAGCAACAACATGTATAAAAATGGAATACCATAGTTTGATGGAAATAAGTATGCATTTTGGAGCATAAGAATGAAGACATATATACAGGTACATGGATTTGAAATTTGGGAATCAATTGTAGATGGATACACAACACTAGCAGTTCCACCGACAAATGACAAAGCAATGGAACTCGGTCAGAATAATTCCAAAGCCACAAATGCACTTCTAAATGGTCTTGGAGAATCGACATTCACCAAAGTTGCACATTGTAAATCCGCTAAAGAGATTTGGGACAAACTTCGAAATATCTATGAAGGAGATTCAAAAGTCAAAGCAACAAAAATTCAAACATACGAAGGTCAGTTTGAACAACTTAAGATGAAGGAAGATGAGAATATTGCAATTTATTTTTTACGATTCGATGAAATAATAAATGAAATCATGGGATTGGGAGAAGAAATCAAAGAATCTGTAATTGTTAAAAACGTACTAATATCTCTTCCTATGAGATTTGACTCTAAGATATCAGCATTAGAAAAAATAAAAGATCTAAACTCAATAAGTATGGACGGACTACATGTAATATTCACAGCATATGAAATGAGAACTGAACAAGAAAATCTAAATATAAAAGAAGCAGCTTTCAAAGCATCCAAAAGGTCAAAGCAAAAGGTAAAGCAAAAAGAAAAATAACATAGCAACAATAGTGACGTGTCAGAAGATGATGAAGAAGTGACCAACTTTGTCAGAAGACTGAACAAGGGAACCAACGACAAGTATATAGGTAAGTTTCCTTTGATTTGTTTTAATTGTGATGGTATTGGTCATTTTTCTAACAAATGTCCTTATAATAAAAAGATAAATGATGAAGGTCACTCAAATAGAAAAAAAAATATAAAGGAAAAAAAACCACAAAGAAAGTTTTCAAGAAAAGATTATGCACCAAAGAAGACATCTCATCATCAGATGAAGATGAAGTCAATAACAGTGAGACAGAAAGAGTTCTATTCATGGAAGTAGAAGACTATGATAAAGAAGACTCCAAATAAGAATATGAAGAGGCCGAAGAAGAATATGAAGAGGCATAAGTTTACTACCGAGAACAATTTTTGTGTGCCATAGAAGTTATCGGAAGATAAAAGAAGAAAAACAAGAAACTACAAGTGTAACTAGACAATAAAGAAGACACTCAAGAACTAGAAAAAATGATCACAAATTGGAAGGTTCAAATAGAAGAAGATAAAAGAATTGAAAAAACACTCAAAGAAAAAATAGAAGAAAAAGACAGGATCATTGGAAATTTGGAAGCAGAGTTTGTCACATTAAGAAAGGATCTTCAAAAGAAAAATATGCAGAACAACTCAAAAGTTTTGGATGACATTATCAATAGTCAAAAACCTCATCATGACAAGTCTGGACTTGGATACAATCAAACATAAAAGGGACCAAGCTCCAAAACAATAGATCAAGAAACATATCCAAAAACCTATGCAGAAACAATCAAAGGGGATATGAAGATCTACAAGGAAGATTACAGGGACACTCCTCTACCAATAAGATTCATATTTCAAAATCAACAACTGACAGATAGGCCTCACGAAGAATACAGATTCATAAGAGTACCTCCTTTTAGAATATCTTCAAATCCCAGGTATCAAACTATCTTTTTTGGTTTATGTTATGCATGTAATAATTTTGGACATAAAGCTGTGAATTGCAGAGATAACAATAAGAACATAAACAACTTTGAAAATCATACATAAAAGGGTTATCCAAGAAGGCCTAGTGAAACACAGAGAATAAGTTACAACATGTTTGAATCTTTGATCACTGAAGTGAAATGCTACAAATGTAACAACTTTGGACACATGGCCAAAGATTGTAGAATGACAGTCCCTCCTAGAGAACTGCAACAGAATAACAACAGTCACAGATAGGAACTTCAAAAGGGACATGGATAAGAAAACAGAATCAGTATAACAATGAAGAACACACTCTCACTCTACAAGCTAAGCAAAAGAAACACGGTTGGTATGTTAACTGTGTCTCTTCAAAACACATGACAGGTGATAGAGACACATTTCTTACATTAATAAAGGAAAGAGATGGATCAGTCTCATTCGGGAATGATGATTCAGCTAAAATCATTAGAAAATGCATAGTCAAAATTGGGAACAAGAATACCAAGGAAAAAAATGTTCTACTAGTAGAAGATATGAAACATAATCTTCTAAGTGTGAGTCAAATGTGTGACCAAGGTCATAAAGTTACTTTCAATTCACAAAAATGCGAGATAATAAAAGAAGGTTAAGGAAAATTGATTGCAACAACTGCAAGAACTTCAAGGAACATATATGTATTAAGTGAAATTGGAAATGAAAAGTGTTTCCTAAGAAAGGAATATCAAAGTTGGCTATGGAACAAAAGAATGGGTCACATACATTTTTATAACCTTATCAAAGTCAACAAAAGGGAAGTAGTTAGAGAAATGCCCCAGATCACGAAACCATCCAACACTTGATGCAAGCATTGTCAACAAGGAAAGCAAAAAAAGACCAGGTTCAAATCAAATGAATATTCAACGACAAGACCACCAGAAATTGTGCATATTGATCTAGTTGGACCAACTACAACAAATGGTTTAAAAGGTGAGAAATATTTTATTTTATTAGTTGATAATTATACAAGAATGACTGCAATTTGCTTCCTCAAGAATAAGTCAGAAGCTTTTGAAAACTTCAAGGTCTACAAGGAAATGGTTGAAAATGAAATGGATTCAAAAATCAAATGCTTGAGATCTGATAATAGATGAGAGTTTACTTCAAAGGAATTTATGGACTATTGCAATATGCATGGAATAAAAAGACAATTCTTCGTTGCTAGGACACCTCAACAGAATGGAGTTGTTGAAAGAAAGAACATGACAATACAGGAAATGGCTGTAACAATGTTAATGGATTCCAAATTGACATACATCATTTGGACACAAGAAGTGCATACAACAGTTCACATTCAAAACAGAGTAATGCTCAGAAACACCACTGAAAAAACTCACTACGAGCTATGGAAAGGAAGACCAAAAAATTTGAAGCACTTCAGAGTTTTTGGAAGAAAATGTTATATCAAAAGAGAAGATGGTAGAATGAGAAAGTTTGACTCTCTTGTGGACAAAGGAGTACTTCTTGGTTACTCAAGTACAAGGAAAGAATACAAGTGTTACAACCTAAGATTGAACAAAGTTGTGGAAAGCATAAACGTAACAATTGATGAAACAGGTAGACAAGAATTAAAGGAAGAAGAAAATGAATCAATGGAACAAGTTTACAAGGAAGAAGAAAAAGATGAAGAAGAAGTAGAAGGAGAGGATGACGAAGATTAGACAGAAGTAGAATATCAATTTCATCAAGTTCCTCCAAAGACACCTAACAAACGAGTACAGAAGAATCATCCTTCAGATCAGATTATCAGAAACAAAGATGCATGAGTTGAGACTAGAAGAAGAATCCGTTCACCAGAACAAACACACCTAGCACTCTCATCTACAATTGAACCAAACAGTTTTGAAGAGGCCAACAAAGATAAATTTTGGAATAAGGCCATGGATGAAGAATTGGATCAAATAGAGAAGAATAACACTTGAGAATTGGTTCGAAGACCAAAGAATAAGAATGTGATTGGAACAAAGTGGGTATTCAGAAAGAAATTAAATGAAGATGAACAAGTTACAAGGAACACAACTAGATTAGTATGTAAAGGATACACACAGGTTGAAGGAATCAACTTTGAAGAGACATTTGCTTCAGTTTCTAGAATGGAAGCAATTTGATTGCTGTTAGCTTATGCATGCTCCAATAATATTAAAGTGTATCAGATGGACGTGAAATCATCTTTTCTGAATGGAGAACTTGAAGAAGAAGTCTACATTGAACAACCAGAAGGATTTCGGTTGTCAGAGAACAAATATTATGCGTGTAAATTGAAGAAGGCCTTGTATGGTCTAAAACAGGCTCCTAGAGCATGATACTCTAGTCTGGATAAATATTTACAGCAGGTAGGGTTCAGAAAAGGAAGTGCAGAAATAAACCTCTACATCAAGGTAACTCAAGATAGTATTTTATTAATTGAAGTTTATGTTGATGATATTATTTTTGGATGTACTGATGACAAATTAAGCTAGAAATTTGCAAAGGATATGCATAATGAATTTGAAATGTCATTACTTGGAGAACTATCCTTCTTTATGGGTCTTCAGATATATCAAAGCAATCAAGGAATTTTTATTTCTCAAACTAAGTATATTAGAGAAATGATAAAGAGGTTCGGAATGGAAGATTGTAAACTAGTTACCACTCCTATGCAAACTAGTTGCAAGTTGAGCAAAGATGATGATTCACAGTCTATAGACCAGAGGCAGTATAGGTCAACGATTGGTAGCTTACTATATGTGACAACATCCAAACCATATGTAATGTAGGAAGATAGACAGGTGGCACGATTTCAAGCAACACTAAAGGAATCAGATGTATTAGCAGTAAATAGTATTTTCAGATATCTCAAAGGAACAAAAGAGTTTGGATTATGATATCCAAAAGGAAATGATATATCACTTATTGCCTACACAGATGGAGATTGAGAAAGTTGCATTGATGGCCGATGAAGAACCAGTGGAGAAACGTTCTACTTGGGTGAGTGTTTAATATCATGGCTAAGCAAGAAACAATCATCAATATCCTTATCTATAGCTGAGGTAGAGTATATTGTAGCAAAAACATGTTGTACACAGGTTCTATGGATGAAACAAACTCTGGCAGATATATAGGTTGAGTATGATGAGCCCATTCCAATTTATTGTGATAATACAAGCACTATTAGTATCTCAAAGAACCCGATGATGCACTCCAAGATGAAGCACATTCCAATAAAGTATCAATTTCTATGGGAACAGGTTGTAGATAAGAACATCATAGTTGAATATGTGGGCACAAAAGAACAAGTGGAAGACATCTTTACAAAACCACTTCCAAGGGAAGCCTTTGAGTATCTTCGCCAAAGACTCGGAGTAATTTCTACTCCAAAATGAATGCTTTTGAATGTTTATATTATATGTCTTAGATCTACACGAGGAAGCACCATAATGAGGAAAGTTCAGGTTGGGAGATCAGTTTCAGGAAGAGTTCAGTTAGGGGGAGTATCCCAAAGGATAGTTCAGTTAGGGGGAGCAGTCCCATATGGAAAGATACCTTTTCCATTGATGATAAAGGGGGAGAGATTTATCAGATGCAGAGCATAGAGGCATGGTTCCAGGGGGAACAATGGTCATAGGGGGAGCATGAGTGATACGACTTCAATATTGTATCACAGTGTTTCCATCAATGCCAAAGGGGGAGATTGTTGATTAGTTGGGTTGGTTGTCATTGATGTCAACCCTTGAAGAAAGTCTAGTAGTGAATTATGGTAGCACAAAGGTTTCAGTAATGGACCCAAGTTTGTTTTATGGATAATGGCATGAGTTTTGATATATTTGTAGGTAATACTATTCTATATGGATCGTACATGTCATTCCATTTTTGGTGGTATGTGGAACATCACATAAATCCTCATGGTTAGAGAGTTATGGCCATGTGAAGTTGGAGACCCCTCATGAGTCATCTAGAAGCCCCCAAAAGTCAGAGTGTTTGCAAAAGAAATTATTTAAATAATAAAGTTAATGGAGAACTCCCTAAAATAAGGAAAGTGGGATGCTACATGAAAGTATAAATAAGAGGCAAGGCTCTCTCATTTAATCACACTTGAACACATTAAATATCTTTTGTTGTGTAAGGATTATTGCAAGTACTCATTGATACATCTGAAGTTGCGAAAGTTTGAGATAGTACGAAGGGTTGATGAGGAAAGTTTCAAAATCGTAGCTGTTGTTCATGAGTTTATACTTTAAGGCTCTAAAATATACCATCAAGGCATCTGAAAAGATAAAGATAATTTAGGGATAAGAATCAATTGTGAAGGGTAAATCAGAGTTAGTTTCTCAACTGTCTCTGTCTAGCTTCCCATTGTTCTTGGATGCTGATATCTCTCTCGATAACTACCCATGAGCATTCTAATTCGACTCGGGTAGTTGCTATTTGCAGGATAGTATTAAATAAGTTCAAAGCAATGCTAGTTTGATCTTGAAGGCCATGTTCTATGTTAGGTTGTCTATTATTTGGGACAATCATGGGGAGTAAAATTTTATTGAATTATAAAATGTTTAAAGATTTGTTGTTTCAGTTTTGAGGGATGAAATAGAAAAGGAGTTTTGGAACTCAAAATAATAACACAATAACAGTAGAGGTCGTTTCCTATACTTGAAGTAATTTGAGAATAGTAAAATAATAACAAAGTAATGCCGTCGAAAAATATGAGACTTTAATCATGAAAGAATCTCATATCATAACAGAAGAAGGAGAGAAAAACGAGATTTATAATGAAATATAAAATATAACCATCCAAATGACCTACAGGTCTTGAAACTGCTGATATCAATCACATAGGAAAAACTGTAAATGATTAGATAATCAAATAAATTCAAACTACAATAGAAGTTTGAGTTAAACTATAGCTGATCATTCATTAGAAAGACATGAAAAGAAAGATGTTGAAAGATATTGAAAACAGAGTAAAGGAACACATAGCTTCAAGTTGACAAAATTTAGAATCTCTTCTGCATTATTTATATCACTGTAAATCGAAAAACTTCTAATACAATTGGCCCCCAAAAAACAAAAAGCCCCCTCTCAATCTTGTGAAATTATATTTATACATGATCACCAAAATTTTCTTTTTTGTTGGTGATTAACTAACTTCCAAAGACTAACGGTTACACGAATGTGAAATACTGAACCGTTTACATTTTTATTTTAACTTCTTTGATTAATTTCGATGATGAAATTTTCAAAATAATACTTTATGTCTTCGTTGATGAACTTCCTTCTTCTGTTTTAAGACAACGAATACATTTTCCCAGAAACTGCACCAAAACTCTGGGAGCTTCTGGAATATCTTTCGCCTCAAACAGGAAGAACTTTCTCTTTAGTTCAGGCATACTGTCTTCGATTATCTTTCTCGTGAAATTAATATTTTGTAATTTTATGTTCGACATCACTATCCATTTGTTAATTTGAGTGAGATTGATTACGTTTATTTGTGGGATCTCTACCTGAATTTCTTTAAGATTCTCCTTGAATCTTAACTGATGCTTACCAATGTTAATTTCTCCTAACAACCTTGGACAGTTGTTTCTTCCAATGTTCAATAAAGATTTCTCTAAAAGGTTGAAAATTCCTTGACAGTCGTCATTAACCTCTCTAGTTATTCTCTTTTTTTATGCGAGGTTTGTCTCCCACACCTTGAGTATTATATCACCTTTAATATGCTTTGAAATAGATAGCTTTTGAGTCTCTCCGACCTCCTCTTTTGTTGAAAGAGCCACTTCTTTTTGAAAAGTTGTTCTGGCTACTTTCACTTCTCTCTCTTTCAGGAGAATACTCTCCAAGGATTTACTTACTTCCTGAAAGTAATTCTGAATAAATTCCAGCTTAAAGAACACTCCCTGTTGCTCTTTTTCTATCTTTGTATGTATTTCCAACATTTGGTCTTGGAATATTTCAAGATCTACCACTTGATTTTGATTGTTTTTAATCTTATTTTGTAATTGTCTATTCATTTCTTCTTGCTGTAGGACCTGTGCTTCACTGACCTATATCTTTAGGTTTTCTTCATCTAAGCTTGCTTTCAGTTTTTGAATCTCTTGAATGCCATTGAATCTGGCTCATTCTAGATCCTTGTTTATCTCCCGATTGATACTTCTTTTAGTCTCCTTTAATTGACTTTGTAGTTGAGTTATCATCTGATCTTTCTACTGCAACATAGTTCTCAAATTACCCACAGAGTATAAATTTTCCGATGCTAAATCTCCCATTGTGCCTGCTATTTCTGTAGCGAATAGCCCCTCTTCAAGTTTTTGTCCATCTACAATGATCTTGTGCTTTTTTATCATCATGTCTCCTCTTGAATGCATTTCCTGTTTCAGGATAACCTTCTTCTTTCTACTGAAAAAGTAATCGGATGAAGGAATTTCGTCTCTAGAAATAGGTTCGAGATCACTAACATATAGAGCTCCCTCTTGGGGGTTTCCATAGGTAGACTGCAATGGGGTCAAAGAAGTAATAGGACTTCCAAGCTCCGTTGATGTTGTTCCTCCTACTTTTTTGGGAAAATCCTCAGGGATTTCTTGGGATGTTTCCAACTCCTTATCTTTCCTTGACTCTGATTTCTCTGTTTGAGGAAATTCTGTTTCTTGTGAAGGCATTTCAATCTCCTTCATATTTCCCTTTACAACTGTTGTATCCTGTAACTTTGTTTCAAAACCTGGGGGAGGCCCTTCCTACTTTGGAGGGGGGATCATGGATTGACCCTGCAAAATCTTTGGCAAACAACTTCGCCTGTGACTTTGGAAGGACATGAAACCAGTTTGTAAGTTGGGTGATACGGCCCGTACCCTGTTCAATACCTCCTCATATGCTTTAACCTCTTTGAATATATCATCATAAACAGACTTTTCATGTTCATAAGCTTTCATATTGTATTGCATCAAATGTCTGTTCACTATTTGATAAGGGTCATGTTTTTTATGTTCGATATTTACTTGTTTAACTTCTTCTAGTGCTTCGGCTTCCACTTTAGAATGGCCTAGGTTTTGCAATGAAAATTTTCCGATATGTATAGGGAAGATTGGCCAGGACTTCTTTTGAGCTGTCTTTAGCTCTATTCCAATACCGCCTTTTACTATTTGGTGCGCTACCTCTCTACACACCAGTCTGTCCGGGAGGAATTTTGGAAGTGCATGAGGGGGGATTGAGCACCCATAAACCCTAATGTAAGAGACGTTTTCGTCAATGAACCAGTCGGCTATTGCTTTGAGGTTTTCTGAGACCGTCTCAGAAATGCAAGGGGGTTCACATCCATAAAACATTTTATGCATTGGAATTACTATGAAATGACAAATTTCGTAAAACACATTCTTAACATTTTCTTCCCATAACATAGAGTGATACTTGTGAATGGGTTCGGGGCAGGTTATGTTCCAACTCCAATTCATCAGGGGAAATGGATTCACAACGCATATTGTGTCCATGATGTATGCCGACATGTAAAAGGCCACTGGCTAACCTTTAGATCTTGCAACTCTGTAATTTGAAACCTCTTGGGCTAGGTTATCAGACAAAATCTTGCTCTAGTTAAAAGTGTATCCTTCTGATGCTTCTTCTAAAAGGGGCACCCATTCTACAGGGAAATGGCAGGGATTCTTTTTCCCGAAGAGTATACACAACATAATGGCTACATAGACCATGTACTCGTTCAAAGATGTTGTGGCATAAATTCCATGGGTATCGGCCCTAAATTTTGATGGACATCTCCACCATCCTTTAATAAAATCAGGATATGTTTGGTCTGCCTTAGTACATTCTTTCCTTTGAAACTTAGCTGTAAATTCATCATTATAAATGTACTTAGGATTTGGTGAGAGTTTGTACATTACTTGCATATGCTCTGGCCTGAATGAGCCGACAACGACCACTTGATTGTTTAAAATTCTTCTTGTCGGGATATCAACCTTCTCCAAGGCCCAATTGATCATGTCCTTGTATTCCATGAGCCGAGGGCGTGCTGCGATCTTATGAAGCTCCGATTTTTCTATATCCTGAAGGTGATTCTCGGAATTAGCAGGAGAATTTTTGATTTTGTAATCCAAGAGTTCATAGATTTCTCTCCAGGATTTAATTAAGTCGATGGCACGTGGCGTAGTGTCAGATATGATATCTCCTTCTGGGTTACACATCTCCTATGTATCTTCACTCTTCTTTGGTGTTTTCTTTGGTTCCATAGCTCTATGTTAGATGGAAAACCTGTCATAGAAAAGAAGCGTATGAGCTTGGTCGAATGCGAATTACCTTTGAAAGATAGAGCAAGCATAGGTTTTGGAACACTAACTTTTAATTCGTCTTAAACTCATTTTATGACAAAAACACTGACGCAACTGACCTGTAATTAATTACATTTAATGCAAAGAATATTTATGAGATACGCATTAGTGTCGCAACATTTATCAATTATTTGTTTATTAATATGTGGCCGTATTTCGACAATCCCAGATTCAAAATTCGAAAAATTTCATTCAACGGTACCAAAAATAAGAAAATACGAAAAGAAGTTTAATTACCATTAATCATGTTTTTAAAACAGAGTTAATTCAGTTTAAACACTGATTATGGTTCGAGACTTCGCGTTTCGGGGATCGTGGATACATGAGGTATGTCATCGCTAAACCCTGATTCCTGAAATTGCGAAATCACGATGAGATTAAGTTAGGCCTTAACCTTCGTATTAGTAGATTAATTAATCAAGATTAAAAACTAACTTCGATTGTTTCGGGGTTTCGGGGATTGTGGATACATGAGGTATATCATCGCTAAACCTTGATTCCTGAAATTGAAAAATCGCGATAAGATTAGATTAGGCCTTAACCTTCGTATTAGTAGATTAATTAATTAATCAGGATTAAAAACTAACTTCGATTGTTTCGGGAAATCGGGGATTGGGATTTTGTGATTCAATTTGTATGGAAAACATATGATTTGAGTAGTCCTGAATCTCGAAAGATTTAAAGATTATTAATCAACTCCTTTAGGGTTTAAAATACCGTGATTAAAAATGACTTTACATAATGCACGTTGGGAATTTTAAAACACTTTTGGTTTTTTCCTTTGATTATTTAAAGAATAAAGCTTGTCAAGATTTTGGTACCGGGCTTTTGGAAATGATAGCAAGGGTTAAGCTTTATGAAAATCTGAAACCCGAAAAAGGAAATTTTTAGTCTTAAAAATAAAAACTTTAAAATTTGTTTCAACATTAGAAAATACAAAAAACCCTAAATTTTGAGGCGTGTGTGGGCTGACAGTGTATTAGGGTGCATACATACGCGGGCTGACAATGTATTAGGGTGCGTACGTATGCAGGATGGTAGTGTATTAGGGTGCGTACATGTTGGTAAAGCCATGGAAACTTGAAAAGATGAAGATGCAACGATTCTATATTTTGAGATCAATCTCCCATGAAGGTCTACAATGTTCATATACATCATATCTATCCATTGGTTCAAAAGGTATGTCTTATTTCTATGAATAGTTGGATTTTGATGTATGCATGAGAAATGATTATGGATATTTGAGAATTCTCCCTAGAGAGACTAGTGGTTGTATGAGATCTTCTGTATAAGTCAGATATACAGAAATATAGTGCTGGTATATTTATCATTGATACTTCTTGTTGAGGCACATATTGTATTTCTTGGCATATGGCTAAGGGTTTTGTGGTATATGGTTGAGAGCTTGTATTGGTTGATGTATTGAGAGGTTGAATATCAAAAAGGGTTTGAAGTCTAGATCATGTGAGGGTTATTATACTTATTCATGATTACACAGACTTATGGCACATGACTAGAGAGAGAGATATATGAGGATGCATGCACATGGTACATATACAGTCTGGATACAGTGACATGTTACAGATCTATGTGAAAGAAGTCACACTGGGTCAAATGTTTTTAGAAGAAAGAAAACCCTAGTTTTCAGAAGGCATACTCAAGTTGCATAACAGTTTGGTAGTGTACATGCATGGGATGCATAATAGATAGGGAGTATACATACACGTGCTGCATAACTACAGGTTGCACACATGTTGTATCTTGTTGATACATGTTGAGTTCATGTACATATTGATTACATGATGGTTGTACAGGTTGGCTGCAGGTCAGTGGTACAGATTGATACAGTTGTACAGTGGTATATCTCATAGTGATAGTGTGACAGTGGTTCCATCATTCTAATTCTACTTCAAGGCGGTTGGATGGGGCAAGGGAATGTGGTTGTAGCCACCTTCTGGTTGTAGTCGAAAAAAATAGGGGGTTGTAGCCTCCTTCTGGTTGTAGCCAGATAATTGGGGAGTTGGAGATTCCCTTAGGTTGTAGTCTGAAAAACTAGGGGGTTGGAGCCTCCTTCCAGTTGCATCTAGAAAACAAAGGAAGTTGGTTCTTCCAATGAATGAAATTTTTCAAGACATATAATAAAAATCATTCCATGGTTTTCTCCCACTTTGGGTGTCCATGTAAAAACACTGGTGTACTGTGTATGTGTATGATTGTTCATTGTTTATTTACACTACAAATATTGGATGATAATGCTACATTGATAAAAATGTTAGATTATGAAATATGTGTGCTCATTTTACCATTGACAATACCCTTGTCACCCAACCATAGGCCGAAGCCACCCTCCGAGCACCTTAACCTTGACAGAGAATCATTCCGGAAGAAAACCCTAGGCTAGATATCCAAACAAAGGGTAGTGCACATTTCCCCAAGGATAGTGCACCAACAAGATCTGATCAGATAGTCCAAACCCTAGCCAAGAGATAGTCCAAGCCAAACGTGATCTGCTAGCTGCAACAACTGCAATGATAACTCTCCTCAAACCCGCGCACAAGACTGGGCATTGTAGTGCGCACAAGACTGGACACTGCAATTCTGAGACTGCTTGCTAGAATGAGAACTGGCCTCCTGTATTTATACTAATTCTGGCTAATTTCCTAGGCTGACTTCTCATTCTAGGTATCTGTCTGTTCATTATATTATACTAATCAAAGTTCACCCTGGAGAGAATGTATAAACCCTAAGGAATGCATGTCCTTGATTGCTGATCTTGGACCATTCCCCACCCTAGGCCATTCCTCCTACACTAATCAAAGTGCACCCTGGAGAGAATGTATAAACCCTAAGGAATGACCGTCCAGACCATTTCCTTTATTAAACACAAGAGGAAAAGACTATCCTGTATCAACCTCCAAAACAGACCACTCCTCATGTTAACCACAATGAGAAATCACTGTCCGACGAGGCGGGCCAATCTTCTTGAGTAACCCTCAAGAAGAGAGACTTCCCTAGACCACTCCCCATGTTAACCACAATGGGAAGTCTTTGTCTATGATACATCAACAATCTGGACCATTTCCCATGTTAACCACAATGGGAAATTATTGTCCGTAAAAAATCTCAATCCACTTTCCGAACAAGAAAGCATCTGTCCAAGATGGACTATTTTTCAATTGTGAAAATGAATTTCAATAATATTTTCAGTGCTCCCTCCCAACCTGGGAGTCATCTCTTCCTTTTTCAATAAGGAAGTCATCTCCACAAGCTCCATATTGAGTACACAAACTCTTTCATCTTGGATAGAAGTTTTACCAAAATGTCTGCTTATCTGCTCATCTGTGGAGATATGTATTGGAGAACCACTTTCTGCTTTTTAGACTTCATCACAGATAATGTAATGCTTGATTTTAAATGTACTTTAGTCTAGAACACTGATTTTCTATGAAGGCTTCATGTTGCTCTAAACAATAGAGTATATTATTGTTGGAAAACTAGAACATATCCATGTGGAACTTCTTTTGTCATCACGAGATATGATCTACTGAGTAATCATCTTGATGTTATAGGAAATCTTCACCATGCTTCTGCTGTGCACTGGAGGTTCTCCACCTAGTTATATTCTTCTATCTGCATACAAGGGTCTCTTTCTAGTATGCCTCAAAGTCTTGAGATTGCTCTTCATATGCTCTTTATTCAATTTCTCTGGAGAACATTCTTTTCATTCATCTGATGTAGAACTCCAACTCATGGATGTTGCAAATGATATAATGACTCATGTAGAGATAAGTCTAGTTTACTGGAACAAGTAATCATCATAGTATTATCCCTCCATATGGGAGAACCTCTAGTTTTGGATCTTGCAATGCTTTCATTCATAAGTCTTCCATACACGGTTCTTCATCACGACTTTCAGTTCTCTGCTTGATTGCTTTTATTGAGTTTATATCAGGCTGACAATCTTGTGATTCATGATACAATGACTGGTTGTTCTGGCTTCTCTTTCTTTCTTGGAATCTTCATGTGTTTCTTTAGTTCTCAGGTCCATGGAGTTTCTTATAGATTCCAATCCCTAAAGATTCCATCATAGGATAATGGATGTGGATGGACAACTAGGGATACTTTAAGGCTTCTCTTTGAAGAATACGTACTGTCTTTCATGGTTGCTATCATGGATATATATTTCCTCATCTTCAATGGATCATATGATTAGCTCCCTACTAATCCTTGCTTCATGTATGAGTGCATATAATCATCTCCCTTCCTCTAACAAAGTGCACGCTTCCATTTGTAGCCTTATTGTCTTCTGCAATATATAATTGGCTCTCTTGTCTAATAGAGTCCATGATTCCGTCTTATTGTCTTCTACAAAACGTCATAAGTCTTTTTCCAATTTCCTCTTGATTGCTGACTTCTTTCTATCTTTGCTTCTTTTAAGTCTCTTCATGATTTATTCGGTTTATCTTGCAATAGCTTCCACATGATTTTTATTTCATCCTTTCATGTGTATTATCTAATGATATCCATTCTTATCTTGTTGTTCTTCCATGGATATAGTTCTTCTTGGAACACATTATCTTCCAAGAGATAGATATACAAGATATGTACAGAGACGATGCAAACAATATATGTACAAGAAATAAGAAGATTTTTGTTATTTTTAGAAGAAGAAGTCTCTTCCATCCTGCTTAGTCTTCTTTGTAGGTTCCTTTTCTTCAGCAATTGATGCTTCATGTTTCTCCTTCCTTTTGTTTATCTCAGGACAATGATTCTTGTAGTGACCATACTTTCAACAGTTGAAGCATTGTACTTCTGAAATGCCTTTCTCTTGATTTGGCTTCCTCCTTGAACCAAACTTCCTTTTGTTCTTGAAGTTCTTGAATCTTGCTGTGAAGGCTTGATTATCATACTTCTTTTGGGGTTTCTATTTTGCATTGATCCTTGATTCTTCTTGAGCACAACAAGTCCAAAGTTCTTCAAATGTTGGATACTCCTTCCTTGTTCGACAACACAGGTATTCCAACAGAGGATGAACACCTTCAGTAACCACTCACATAACCAGATCAAAGATCAACACACCGATGTTTTCACGTGGTAAAACCCCTACGGGGAAACATCCACGGCCCCAGCCAACGC
>ML777035.1:950008-980081 GCA_009831015.1 Picea engelmannii | reverse complement strand
TGGAGCAGTTTATTAATGCAAAGAAAAAGATTACAGAGAGATTTTACAAGAGAGTTTCTCACAATCGATCATCGGCAAATGACCCTCCATGCTCTTTAAATAGAGATCATGGACCAATCAAGTGTTAAGCCACGGATCAATGGTCATTAAGATCGAGGAGAGTATGAACCGTCAGATCACTCTATGTCGGGAACATATCGTGACCATCGGATTTCCTAACTACAAATGCATACTAATGCATACTAAAGAAACACACGTTTACCTAACGACATATTAGACCAAGTAGATCTTAACTAACTCCTAAGCGTCTAAATATCCTAACATTCCTTGTGTTCATGCTTGCGGCAAATGCATCCCATGTCTTGGGAAGACCATTGAGTACTATGTTTACTAGATCCTTCTCTGAGATGATCTCTTCAATAGATTGTATTTGATCTCTTAACCGAGAGATTCTCACAAGATATGATGTTATGCTGTCCTCATCATTCATCTTCATGTCACATAGCTCATTCTCCATACTCATAACTTGTCCAATGTTTCTGACCGAGAAGATATGTGTTAGGGAATCGTACATCTTCTTCGATGAGTCAAGATGGGAGATGTAGGGTATCAAGTTGTCTTTTATAGATTCCACTATGATACTCATAACATTGATATCACTGTCTTTGAACTTCTCCATAGCTGCAACGTTTCGCGGTTCCTTTTCTTTTTCTTCTTCAAACTCCGGCTTCACGATATTTCCTTTCACGATATCCAACACTTTATTCTTGGTAAGGATGAGGTTAATCCTTGTCTTCCATACTCTAAAGTTAGAGGCTCCTTCTAACTTGTTCTCTGACTTCATAGGATAAGTCGTGGCTGCTTTGACTTGGTCAAACCCTAGATTTAACCATAAACTCAAACTTCACGTCTTGGCTTGCTGAGAGTATCAGGAGATGTGCTAGGCTAGAGTGCATTGATCTATCCAAAGATTAGGTCAATCCATTCACTTAAGGTTCCTCAACAAGAGGATTAGGGTTTCTGCAACTGCTCCTACTAGTAACCCTATCAGCAGTGTCTTGGAAGCTGCTTCTGCTAGTAACCCTAGTGGTAGTTCCTTAATGAACTCAATATCCTAGCAGCTATGTTTCCTTCTAATGTTTAGACTGAATGAAGGAGGTGTGGGCCCATAACCTGTTAGAATATGAAAGATGTGTGCTCGTTTTACCATTGAAAATACCCTTTTCACCCAACCATAGGCTGAAGCCACCCTCCAAGAACCTTAACCTTGACAAAGAATCATTTCGGAAACAAAACCTAGGCTAGATATCCAAACAAAGGGTAGTGCACATTTCCCCAAGGATAGCGCACCAACAAGAGCTGATCAGATAGTCCAAACCCTAACCAAGAGATAGTCCAATCTAAATGTGAACTGCTAGCTGTAGCATGTTAAGAACCAAGTACCTGAATACAAAATATCACAATAGATCCAAAGATATCTGAATACAATCACCACACAAGATATATGAAACCATATAGAAAACCACAACTTTATTATATCAAACCCTTAGGGTAGGGAAACACTATACAATTGATCCTATTATGGAAGGGATCCTCTCCTATTCACTTGCCTCTTCGAGGGGGCATCCTCTTATTGAGCTACCACTCCAAATACAATACTTCTCTTCATGTCTCATTACATTGCTTGAACCCCTTTATATAGTTCTACCATCATCTAAGAACATTCTAAAGGAGGAATCTTCTAGAAGTAGAACCTTCTAAGAAGTCCTCTTACATTTATTATATCTAATTAACCATTTATTAGATCTAACTACCATAATGGGCCTTATTTAATAATATAGTGGACCTAGTCCACCTTACATTGAATGACCTCCACTATTATCACTATGGGCCATACCAAATATCATAATAGATCCAAAGATATCTGAATACAATCACCACACAAGATTTATGAAACCATATAGAAAACCACAACTTTATTATAAAAACCCTTGAGGTAGGACAACACCATACAATGGATCCTATTATGGAACGGATCCTCTCCTTTTTACTTACCTCTTCGAGGGGACATCCTCCTATTGAGCTACCGCTCCAGTTACAATACTTCTTTTCATGTCTCATTGCATTGCTTGAACCCCTTGATATAGTGTTATCATCTCCTAAGAACATTCTAGAGGAGGAATCTTCTAGAAGTAGAACCTTCTAAGAAGCCCTCTTACATTAATTATATCTAATTACCCATTTATTATATCTAATTACCATAGCGGGCCTTATTTAATAATATAGTGGACCTAGTCCACCTTACATTGAATGACCTCCACTATTATCACTATGGGCCCTCTGGCCCCCCCCAATACCTCTCTAGCTACTTTACATTCCATCCCCCTTTTGAAAGCGTTGTCCTCAACACTTGATGTAAAACCATATACCAGGGTCCCATGGATAATTGTGGACCATAATGTTGAAGAAGACTGAAGAACCAAGGTCCCATGTAGAAAGGAAATCCACCATGCTGAAGTAGTCCAACCACCATTGTAAGCTCGGATCCCATGTCCAAGTGCTCATGTGAACTCCTCGTGGAAGATTTTGGAACACAATAACCAATTCCAATTGATGCTCCAAAGACTGACACCTATCATATGGATCCAAATACGAATATCCATCCACATAGTGGAAAATGGTCGTAGCAGAATCTGGAAAGAATAATACCATTGTAGAATATCCAGACTGAACATTGGTAACTAGCTCCTTATGTGGGACATTGATTTTCTCTACAAAAGGTAGAGTAAAGTCATCAAATAAAATATGAAAGTGGTTGTCATCCCAGAAATGACAACTATCCATATACCAATCATCACAATCGGCCTCAAAATCATACCAAGCATATATTTCTTGATTATATTCATCCCTGAGGCCCTCTGTAAGAAATCTCTCCTACATGTTATTTAATGAATCTTGAATACTACGAAAAAATATCATTGAGGCCATCTGTGAGGCTGCCTGTGAGGCTGTCTGTGAGGCCATGTACAAATGCATCCAATCTGTCATCCAATGTGTGAAACAATTGGGCTTTGAATGATTCAAGAATTTATTTTAGGGTTTGAGAGGAAATATCGATATGAGCACCGTATGAACTCTTCGGTCCTGTAGCCGTCACGAAAAAACCAAAAAAATAGACCCAATAAGTTTCGGCAAAAAATCGCGGTTTTTTTCTGGAAAAACCCTAAAAAACTGTTGAAGTTAAAATGCTCATAACTTCACTTCCCGGACTCCGTTTTGGTTGATTTTTTTTTTGAAATTGGGTGAAATTGTGAAAGGAACTCATATATATAACTTATTTGGGAAAATTTGGCCTCCAAATGCTACAAAAATAAAAATTCTCTCCGTCGTTCGCAGAACAAATCCTGGAAATTTGCAGATTTTAAAACTTCAATATCTTGACTTTCCGAACTCCGTTTTAGACGATTTGTTTTTTCAAATTGGGTGTTTTTCTTAGAGGAAATCATATATACAACCATTTTCTGCAAATTTTGCACAAAAATATACAGAAAACTTTGAGAATGTCACGACCCTCTTTTTTCTGCTTCGAAAAAAAAATCTGCAAAAATAAAAAATATTTGCCCACAATGTCTGCCCAAGGAAAGTGCTCTAATACCACTTGTTAAAAACCCAATACTGAGTACAAAAACACCACAACAGATATACAATAACAATATGAAAAATATTCTTTATTACTATCAAACCGTTGGGGTAGGACAACACCATAGAATTGATCCTATTATGGAAGGGATCCTCTCTTGTTCACTTGCCTCTTCAAGGGGGCATCCTCCTATTGAAATACCGCTCCAAATACAATACTTCTCTTCGTGTCTCATTACATTTATTGAACCCATTTATATAGTTCTACCATCACCTAAAAAAATTCTAAAGGAGGAATCTTCTAGAAGTAGAACCTTTTAAGAAGTCCTCTTACATTTATTATATCTAATTACCCATTTATTATATCTAACTACCATAGTGGGCCTTATTTAATAATATAGTGGGCCTAGTCCAGCTTACATTGAATGACCTCCACTATTATCACTATGCCCCCCCCCACTACCTCTCTAGCTACCTTACACAACAGCTACAATGACAACTCTCCTCAAACCTGCACACAAGACTGGGCACTGCAATGCACACAAGACTGAGAACTGCAATTCTGAGACTGCCTACCAGAATGAGAACTGACCTCCTGTATTTATACTAATTTTGGCTAATTGCTTGGGCCGACTTCTCATTCTGGGCATCTGTCTGTTTAGTATATATTATTATTTCTGGCCGACTTCTTCTCTCAGAGGCTAATAACCTAATATAAATTATCTTCTTGAGCTGACAAGTCTTCTAAGGTTATTAGCCAACTCATTAGGGTTTCTTCTTACTTCACGGAGTATTCTACCCTTGTCAGGTTTACACGTGGAGGTAAATACCTCCCGTAGCTACCATACTATCAACAAAAAAGGATTAAATTTATCTATTATTGATTCATTGCCCCTCTCAGTAATCCAACAATAAACACAAGATATGACCCAGGAAACACAATACAGGAAAAAACCCAGCTAGAAGGTGAGGTTTCTCTTCTCTCTTTTCTCTGGTATAGAAATGTTGCAGGTACAATGAAACATGCAATCTATGTGGAGTTTCCTTTGACCTATGGCCTGTATGGCTACTACATAACCTCTCCTCCTTTGTTATTCTCACAAAATACCACTCTTGCATGTTTTTCTCATCTATGGAACAACATAAAATGCAAAAGAATGGAACCCCTTCTCCTCCTAGGGGCCCAATATTTAACATAGCCTGATAGCCATCTAGGGGTAGGTTTTTGACTTCATCAACCATTAATTGTGATAGGATTTTGGACCTTCTAGAATATTCCTCAAATGAGATATGTGGCTAGTACCATATGCATGAGTAACGGGGGATGACGTGACATCCTCTCGTACCATGGTGGTCAACATGATAGGTCAACTTGCAGGAGGCATAATTTTTGCATATGGAATCCAATTGATGCACAATATGCATAGTTGGAAATGTATCAGAGTGTAGAACACCATCAATGGTGTTGGAACAAGTTCTGAACACTAGAACCCCAAAAAACATGTTTAATGGATCAAAATAGATATGGGAGATTCTTGACCCCAATTTTCCAAACTGGGACTTGCCACTAAAATGGCCCTACAAGTTGATTCCTCCAATTTTTTCCACTCTAAAAAGATCGAGATAGATGAAAAAAAATATAATTATCCAATCAAGATCATTTTTTCATTCAATGAAGGGTACACATTCAATCTATTAGGGTCCTGCTCTAACCCCCTAATTAAAAATTTTCTTCTCTAGAATGTTCCTAGGAGGTAGATTGAGCTACATAAAGAATTAGAAGAAATGTAATAATATGTCTTGCGAAATATATTATAATCAGAGCCTTGCTCACTAGAGGTTACCCCCTTGAAGAGGCAAGTGAACATTACTCACATCAATAAAGGTATAACCTTTTGTGGCATTCTAGTTATTTTATTTCCTATTGTTGTTGTAATCTACCATTTCAATAATTAATCTAGGTAAATTTTGTTATTTATGCTCTGCAGATTCCAATTTACTAATAAAGAATATCAGAAGTGGTTTTTAGAGCACTTTCCTAAGCCAATATTGTAGAGCATTTTTTCAGGCTAGAGGCATATTTTAACATCTATAAATAACATAGTGATCTATAATCTAGTAGGTAAATTTGTGGTAGGAGAAGAACACACACATGAAATACAAGAGGTTTCACCTAGTTTGACACCCTTGTATCCCTTATTGGTACCCCTTCAAGTAGTACCATATCAGATGACACCTATATATAAAATTTCACTTCCATGTACCCTGAGGTATATTGGAAGTCTCTTAGGATAATTGAAACAATCTTTATATAAGCCAATCAACCATATCAATACTATAATGCACTAAGAACAACACTCGAGAAGATTACTCTTTAGTACCTTGGTAATTGGGTAGTACGACTAAGGGTACAATTGAGCCTCCTTGGTTAGTTCCTTGAGAAATTGGGCCAAGTACTATTATTGGACCCCGCATGTATATCAAAGAGATATAGAACATGACACTCCATTTCCCTTAGGACACTAGAAACCTTACTTCATGTTACTAGTCTAAGAAATTCCTACATAAACCATAGTATTGAGAATTTGATCATTCTGTCTACGCAAAATTGTTCATGCAGGAGTAAATAAATAAATAAAATAAAATTTTGGGTCCTAACTACACTCTTATTAGTGACCTATCTCAATAGAATCCTTGTATGGAGCTGATTGTTCATGGTACCACTCTCTAGTAATCCTTTTTGGTGGACCTACTCACCCCACTACCAAACAACTATATTAACAAACCCACGTAGTACTGATTTCCTGGGTACCACTCTCCAACAACCTGATTCTTATGGAACCACATCTTTATAACTACTAGAGGTTCTAAAATAGTGTTGATGTGTTTTCACCCATTAAACAAAGACCAATTTTTTTTTGAACTTGGAAAGTTACAAATAATCTTCAACTGTTGATTGTGAAGACCCAACAAGTTTCCAATCAAATTTAGTTTTACAGTTCTTCATCATGAAATTCTAACGAGGATAATTTCTTTTTGAATCAAAAGAGAAGGAAAATAAAATATACTAAAATAAATAAATAACTTATTTCCATATTCTCACTGAATATCCCTAGGTGTCATGTTCATCCAACACTTTATGGAATTGAAAACAGATATCATGTGCCCAAGATATGCCATTTTTCTCACTCATTATGTTGTCCCATACTTAGCCATTTTCCATTTTCCTTATTCTCCACTCTCCATACTTAGTCATTTTTGTTCCTTCCTCTCTACTCTTTACACCTTCATACTTAGACATTTTTCCAATCTTCCACACCATTTCCATACTTAACCATTCCCATATTTAGCCATTTCCATACTTAACCCATTTCCATTTTCCATTTCCACTTATTCATTTTCATTATTTTTACATTCATTTTTCATTCCCATCTTCCATTTTCATACTTATCACATAAGTCTATGACTTACTTCCCCAAAACTTAGTCATTTTTCATGATTTACCACATTTTACTCTTTTTTACCCTAATTCTTCCATTGCGGATGCGGGACAACATTCCTATTCATTTATTTTTTTCCCTCATGCCTGTGGCCCACAACCTGCAATCTCTCTACCCTTAATTTGCAGCTCTATTTCCGCATCATTCAAATTGCACATTCATTAAGTTTAACACTCAGTTAATTTATTTATATTTGAATGCAGATGCGGGAGAACCTCCTTCCTTGAAATATCCTCCCGCAACCCACATGACTTGTCTAATGGATTATCACCTGCATGACTTATCTTATTTTTTACTCACTTTTACACTTAGTTTATTTATTGAATACATGAATGCGAGAGTTCATACCTATAATTTCTCATATCTTCCATACGCCTGCAACCTGTATCCCTACCTTATAATTAGTAACTTTTACCAAGTTTTATCTCCTCACCTACCTCCTTTACTTCCATATTCTCGTAACTCCGCCAACCTTTCTTTAAATTTTTTAATATTATTTCATTTAAATAATATTTCCTATCCTAAGTTTGCTTCTCTTTATTTTTGGACACACCTCCCAATGACACATGGTAGTGAAGACCTATTATACATGGACACGTGGAAGTGGAGTAGACCTACCCCTGGGTGACACATGGATGGACAAAGATGACTAGATAGTGACTCTTGGAAAACAATTTTGGATACCGTTTTGGTAAAAATACTAAGTATAGGAAAAGTGTGCAGAAGAAGAAGGAAGCACAGGAGCGCGTAGCTGAGGCACATCCAGGAGGACAGTGCACAGAAGGAAGAAAACACACAGATAGAAGAATAAAGAAGATAGAGGAATAAAGAAGAGAATAAAGTGTGAGAAAAGGAAGAATGACAGAAGGATGAGAGCCCAACATTCCAGAAATAGAAGAAAAAGAGAAAAAACCATGTAGACAGAAAAGAAGGAAAAAGAAACCGAACAACTAGTTAACTGAAGAAATTATGCATTATAATAGGATTTTGGGAAGATTAGAATATGGTTTTAATCCCTAATTATTATGTATAAATATGTAATGGGTTGGGAGAATAGGTGTTCTTGGGTTCTCCTGTTTTTTGATTTTATCTGTAATAGTCTATTTGTCGGGTTTCTTAGTTCGTGAATGTAAAAGAGAGGATGAAGAGAGAGAAAGGATTGCACTACAGAGTGGCTAGCCTAGGAGAAAGATAAGATAATCATGAGATATATTTGTAAGAATAGTGTGCTAGCCTAAAAATATTAATGAAAAACATAATAAATAAGCTAGCCATTGTGGATGTAGCCTAGAGTTGGGTGAACCACGTTAAATACTGCATTCTATGCTTTTTATGTGTTTTCTTATGGAATCTGTTTGAATGAATGTTAGAGTAGATTTGCTTTATGTGTAATCATGGAACACGGATCAAGATGTTACAATAATGAATTTATGTTATAATCGGGAACAAAATGGTAGTATGAATCTAACATTGGATAAGTAACTGAAGAAGAACCTTTGCAGAATGTCCTGCACATAACTAGTTATGTCAGAATGAATAGGAACATAATCTCCCATTCCCTTAACACTGCAGAAAACTGGTTCCTGTAGTCCCAACAGATACCTCAGGTGAGACTTCATCTATACATGCAGGTGATGTCGAAAGGGCCGGTGTCTGAATGGTTTTGTTGGTCCAAAGATAAATTGAACCTAGGGTCATACAATTGCACACAACACCAACAATTGGTTTTGTTTTAGTGACCGAGAATCTGTGATTAAGGGGATGTTTTCGAGGCCGACTAAGAAGGAAATATCAAAATGGTTAGAAGTGAAGGAATGATATTTTATTAGAAAAGAGAAGATAAACCCTTGGATGAGTAACAAATAGTGGATACAAAAGTATGTATACATAGATTTGCAGGAAATTTTCTTTGGAAAATTTCTAATTATTCTGACAGAGTGGTTAGAAAGATTAGTGGAGAACACTGGAAGCTACCAAAATGACACATCAATGAATTAGACTCCTGATTTGGTAAGCTGACTGAATTTTGTGAGTAATAAGACTTCTTGTGCAATTAATTTATGGTTGGATAGTATATTATGCTGATATATTATGTAATTTACGATAGAGTGTACCCAGTCATACAGTGTTGAAGAAAGATAATTTTTCAAAGGTACGAGCGGAAGGTTCATGAAATCATTAGGTACGTGGATAAATATGTTGCAATGTGACAAGTGCATGATGACCATGGAGTCTGATTGCTAAAGGATTTTGCGCACATAGGGGAACCGAGGGATGACATGAGGAGAGTTTGAGAAAAGGAGAGAAGGAAGGAAGCGGTGAAGAAAGAAGGGAGGGACTAAGAATGCAGAGAGATGGGGAAGGTATACCAAAGGAAGAATATGAGTTTTTGGAGCTGTGTATAGGAAGGAGGTATAAGAAGAAAAAGATTGGGGCTGAGAAAGGAGAGTCGTGTGGTGAGCTAGAGGAGAGTGGACCTTTCACAATCATCCAAATCCTAGAGATACCACACATAAGAGGAGAAGGAGAGGAGGTACAATAGAGTCCTATAATAGAAGAATCGTGGAGTCCTACTTAGACATAATATTGTGTTGAATAGATGTCATTATGTGTGTCACCACAATCATGAGTAACAATTGAAGACTAATCAAAACCACTTATAGTTAGCAAAGGAGGACATAGTAGTAGCAATCATAGCAATGGAAGTAGTGCACAGAGTCAGAGTCAACCAACATCACCAAGAGGAGAGAATAAACAAAGCAATATGGTAGGGGTATACAATACCCTCAAACTACCTGATTTTCAGGGAGCGGAGTCAGAGGACCCAGAACAACATTTGTTTTTCTGCAAGACAATTTGGGTTGCTAAGAACGTCTAGGATGGGGTTGTGAAGATTACGTAATTGGAAAAAAAAATTACAGGCTGTGCACTAGTATGGTACATGAAGCTATAGAGTACCACACCTGTAGGACAAGATAGGACATTGGAAGAGAAAAGGAAAGCATTGCTAAAATATTTTAGGAAACCAAAGTTGGAATCACAGTACATTACAAAACTAAAGGAGATCAAACAGGTGCATATTGAATCGGTATGGGATTTTGATCAAAGGTTCAAGTATCTGATGGGTAGGATGACTTTCCATATCCCAAATCAACAACATTGAGAATGGTTCATTGCAGGACTTCTTCCAAACATTCACAGGTCCTTGATTAAATAGAAGGTTACGTTGCAACCTGAGGCTCTAGAAATTGCAATGAAATTGGACTCATCACTTGTAGGAGATAATGGAGGGATTGTGCAAGTTCAAACAAAATTGTATGTGTGTTGAGATCATTTCCCACTTCCAAAATTAACCTCCACTTTTCTACCTTCCCAGTTTCTTTTTCCCTTTCTTTTCCCTCCTATATGCTTATCCATTTTTCCCTTTCTCTTTTTTCCTTCTACTTTTCCTTTCTAGTTCTATACTTAGTCATTTTTTTTTCCAGAACGACGGGTTCCTGGGTTGGAAGACTTGAATATCCTCATATCCATACATACCCTCACATCATGATTCTGACCGACCACCGCGCTATCCTATACTTAGTTGACATTGAACCTTCTACAGTCGTGGGTTCGTAGGTTCCCGGGTTCACAAAAGTCTCAAATCCAATTTCTCTCTCGTCCATCCCCGTCACCTTCATGCTCTTCCCAATGCACATTTATTATGCTTTGAATGCTAAAAAATCATCATGAAGGATAGAAAATATTTTCATTAATAATTGAAGGGATTCAGGAGATCTCCTATTAAAACACATTAGATTGGGATTTACGGAAGATTATATTATACCTCTCAAGCACTCATTTTAAACATTATATGGAGAAAATGAATGTTCTCGTCAACTTATGGAAGCAAATCGACAAAATTTCTATGGATATACATTGAACATTTTCGAGCATGGGGACCAGATTTTTCAGTGGTCAAGAGGATATTCCTACTACTCATCCCCTTCTGCCCATAAGGAAGTAATCTGAACGTCTAGCATTGCGCACAGAGTTTTTTTCCCGAATGTCTTTAAATGTAAGGAGTTGGTCACCTGGTGTTCCAAGAGATATATTCCAATCCATAGGACCATACCCCTGTCTCTTTATCGCCTCATGTATTTCGTAATATGTTGAGACTTCATGAGCCAACGCTTACCTTCAAGGGAAAATATTGTAGAGAATTCTTAAAGAAGCATTACAATAGATTATACCTCTTACCTGAATTCCTGGAGAACCCAGTGGCCATCCTTGAGGACAACATGATATTGGAGGTTATCTCATTCAAAAATCCTTTCTAGGAAATTGCTTGGCTTTTCACGAAGATAACAGAACAAGAAAATACAACCAACATATCCCACATGATTATTTACATTCTATATTTTACAGTCAAAGAATAGGCCATATTCGATTAGGGAAAGTTTATTTCCATTGAAATCTCTTCCCAATTGTCTTAATACAAGAAGGATAATTTTTTTTTTATGTCATCTTATTTGGTTTTCACAATAGAACATTGTTGTCAGCTTCCGAGATTATCTGTGTGTAAGAAGGTAAAGTGTGAATTTGACCTGGTAACCTTATGGTATCAAACATTATGGAGGAACAAGGCTTCCCAACATTTTTATGAAGTTTTTAATGATTTTGTCTTAGTTTTTAAGGGCTTGCTGTTTGGAAAGGACACTCCCCGGATGTATGACCAGGTGATTAAGTTCATGGATAGGAAGGGGACACTGGAACAAATGGATAATTATAATGTCATAAGGAGTTTTGGTTCCAAGGAAAATCCTTCCTTCATTCCGTGCCCCATATCTGACATAATGTTTGTTACTGAAATAGCAAGGAAGTACAACTATTGGTTGCATTTTTTCCATTAAAAGAGAAAAAAATAATTCATACCTCTTCCTTGGAAAGTTGGGGACTTCATATTCAAAAATATGAACAAGATTGATGAATTTGCAGGCCATTTCAACAACCTTAATCTAAGATATGTTGAAAGGGTAAAAGGGTTTAACCCTAACATAAGTTTTGTAGAACATCTACTAGAAGTTGGTTTTAGAAATTCTTTTATTAATGGTATTCTGAATGAAGATGGAGATAATGTCTCGGGAACTCTCACTCATGACACTAGTGAGCTGGAAATAATGCTCAAAACCAATGAGTCGTACAAATAGAAAGGAAAAGGTTTGGGTGAGAAGAGTGCCCAATCCCCAACTATCATTCCAAAGAGTACAACATCTCGGAGCAGTGCTCCAATGACCCACCAAATTAATAAAGTAACCCATAGTTCTCTAGGTGGAGGAGATAAGAACCCTCCTTCGGGAAAAATTGAAATCTCCCACAAGCTTCCCTTGAGGAAGAAAATAAAAAACATTGTGTAAGAAGAGGAGGGGCCTCGAGATGAAATCAACATACACAACCTCTCCCTTGAGGATATGGAACTCGATATTGACATCGAAAAGGTGTTCCCCAACACTGATAAGCCAGAGAACACGACTCACCAGAATCCTATGATGGAAATAATTGAGAGCGTGACCTTCGATGAAGAAGAATATTTTGTATTTTAGAGCGTTTTTTTTTATAGCGAGTCCAAAAATTTAATTATTGAGAAAAGAGATGTAAATAATAAAAAGGGGAAATCTCGTTCAGAGATCAACCTACAGAACATGCGACCTTCCCAAATTTCCCAAATTCACCGAGCAACTGGAGATGCTCTAGATAATTCTATTGGAGGACTTGAAGTAGATAATGTCAAGTTAAAGGAAAGAATCAAAGAATCGGAGGAAGATTTAATGCTTCATCTAGTACTTGCTGGTCCTTTTAAAGAAATAATTAGGCCTACCACACTTGCAACAAAACTAAAAGGATATGCAAGCTTTCTCACATCAACCAAGGGATATGTGGAGAAGAACATTAAGAAAATAATGGAATTAATTACAGAGGCTTGGGAGATGTCAAATATAATGGTCTCTTTTGGAACGAGGGCACATGCCTTCCATGAATATTTATAGGCATATTTGAAAAACGAAGAAGGTTTTTACTTCGACGTGGTTATACCCTTCGGTTTTAAAGTTACCAATATGACAGAGTTGAGAAGAAGAGAGGAGGATATCCCTTCTCCAAACTGGATAAAACAACTAAACACATTATCAAAGGAAAAGGTTAAGAACTTGAATATTATTGTCCAAGCATGCAGCCGAGCCATAACTAGGAGAGAAGAATTATTCAAAAGGATGACTGAGATAGAATTTGTCGGGAGCACCAATGAGGTCCAAGACCCCAAATTGATTCTAAACTCATTGTTCCTATCCAAGCAAGCCTTTGACGAACAAGTTGAAATATTTAAAGGGTTATCATTTGAAAAATTCTATGGCATTCTTGAGTATAGTGAAGATGACGTGAAAAACTGGCTAGTCGACTATTCAATGAAAAATTAAGATATTGAAGAAGCTTTGAAGAATATTTCTATTGATCTAAGGGAATTGGATGGAGATATATTCAATATAAAAATATGACATGAAATCAACGTGGCACCAATGAGAAGCTACATCGAGGAGTGGTTCAAAAAGGCTGTCGACAAACTTACCGATGAAGGGAAAAACATAGTTGAGACGATTCCTATAACTGTCGATGAAAGCCATAAAAGGACATTAGAGAGAAAGTGACAAAGAGGAGATACCATCATAGTAAGTTCATATTGATCACATATTTCTACCTTTATCAAGTTCTTCAGCCAGTTACTCCACCTCTTTAAATAGAAAGGTTTAACCGAAGACTGATAATTTCCTTTTTCTTCTTACCAGGTCTTGCTGTCCTTTGCCACCCACTTTCTTCTTTCTAAAAAATTCATTCTTATATATATATTATTTATGGTCCGTAGGAGCCCCAATCCCAGTCATGAAAAACACATTTAAATTTAAGAGAATATGTAATGAACTATATATTTTTTAGAAATTCCAAGAGATCTATTTTGGGAACAATCTCGACTATACTTTGTAACCTAGTTTTATGAATATAAAGAATTTTAGGTTGATCTATCATTATCTTTATTTGAGCTGCCCATGTATAAATCTATCAAAGTTCTCTTATGCATAGAGATCATTTTCTTTTACTTTTTTATGTGATCAGAAATATCTATCCCTACTACGATGGATGCAAAGAAATTTTGTTTATTTGTTTTAAATGTGTGAATGTGTGTGGTTCCTGGTCCACTCTCAGGAACTTTCTTTAAAAGAAAAGAAAATATTTTCCATTTTTATATTTTTACTTTCCTTTTTACTATGACGAACTTCTATAAAAGTACCACATTCTGAAAATATCAAGCCTCACAAAAAATCATAAACATAGGATTACCACCTCTATAAAAAGGCAGGGGGATTTATATCCTCGTGAGGTTGTTGTTTCAGTCCTAACAGTTTCAAGCATCAACAATGCGTTAATGATTCAGTTGGTATAAATTACAAATGGAAGGAGAAACGAGAACAAGTATGGTGTACCAAGTGTTAGCACTGCGATTCACCCTCATACTTCTAGAGGATAAGACCAGTACCCATCCAATAGGTTTGTAATGGTAAATTTATGATAAAGTGTCAAATGGATAAAACTCAGCATAACAATGCATAAAAATAGAAATTTCTAGGCAAGATGCATAAGCAAGTGAGGTCTTGGTTAACTTCAGTCAGTTATTTAAATAGAAGTGTGGGTATATGGAATACTTTAATGAGAAAGATGAATAGTCTACTATTAGCATCAGTCCTTACTAACAGACAAGTGAGGAAAAAGATCAGACACAAGAACTTCTTTAATCTAATCTTTAAAACACTAATAATAATTACAACAACATCACAATGAAACATTCATTGTAGGAAAACTATAATACACCAATTGAATCATTCAATGATGAGAAAATCAAAGTGAGAAAGAAGTAAGATGATTGGAAAAGAAAACTGACTTTTATTAGGCAAACTTTCTCAAATCTCATAAATAAAAACTAGAGTTTGGCTCTATTACATAAAAAAAAATACTAAGGGAGTCTATGCTCAACCATTCGAACACAAAAATGCTCTTCTAATGTTGTATTTATAGCCTAAATAAGGAATGACAACATACAATTTGATCTTGATCCTCTAACATAGGGGTCTCCCACCTAAAACTGAAAATCTTACACCTGTTCAAGTGGAAAAAACAAACTGCTATAAATAGGGGAAATGTCGGCAACCATCCTAACACCATAGTATTTTCTTAGTGAGGTGTCCTTTGAGAACATCTCCTTTATTTCCATGTAACCTCCAGCTCTAAGTGACCTCCAAACATATGTGCTATGCTCCAATAGCCATATGGTGACCATTGATTCTCTCAAAACCCATCAAAACACAAATTGGAAGTGAATCCTGTAGCGATGACTATATCAGCCAGTTCAAAGTGGATTTCACAACGAATTCCATAGAGAATTCTATAGAACCTTATTGTTTAGACCATTTCGCAGTGGATTTCACAACGAATTTGCAACTTCTGTCAGTGTAGACCATTTCTCAGCGCCATGCACTACGAAATGTCCTGTAGCTGTCTAATTTGTGCAGTTTGAGCCAAAACACCCAAAAACCTTTGCCAAAGGTATATGAGCCAGTCGAAGTCTCCAAATAGGGTGTATGAATGCAAAATCAGGTATAATTATAATACTTCCCACCAAAACTTCAAAATTCAAGGATAACCACCTTCAAAATTGAGATTCTTTCAACCACTTCATTTCACCTCCCGAGTCTAGTACTTC
Source organism: Picea engelmannii (assembly GCA_009831015.1). Taxonomy (NCBI): domain Eukaryota; kingdom Viridiplantae; phylum Streptophyta; class Pinopsida; order Pinales; family Pinaceae; genus Picea; species Picea engelmannii. The sequence goes on along the minus strand of ML777035.1, from coordinate 964,157 downwards.
TTTTGGTTGCAGCTTGAGCTAACACATTCATATTTCTTTGAGATAATTCATCTTTGAAAGGTTGTAACTCCATCTTGAGATTTTTGACCTGAGATTGTAAATCCCGGTTCTGCCTATATAGATTCCTAAGCTGCCTATGAAGGGGAAAAAATCTCTTTGCTGAAACCTGACTTTGTCAATGGTTTCCAAATACATATCCATCAGATCCTTTAACTTTATCCTCTCAGCCAATCCTTCTCCATTCAAGTGAGAAATCTCCTTTCTATCATCTCCTAGTTGTATGATCAGTATTTTGAAGGTAGGGTTGTCAGGGGGAGTGGTTATGTCTATGAATTCAACATGTTTTTCAACAATCTCAATTTTACCCTTATCCTTCCTCTTGAAAAGAGCTTTTGTTATGACCTCTTGTTCAGTAGTTTACTTCTTAGCTGATGACCTAGTGAAGGGCATCCTAGATTTGTTCTCAATTGTAGTAGTTGGTGAGGGGAAGAGTAACCTTCTCCCTTTTTTTCCTATGGTTTTAGCTGAGGGAATTTCTGCTAATTTTGGAGCTAGTTGGGGTGGGAATTCCCTTTGTCGAGAGTGATGAGCTCCCCCTTCTTCTTCTTTTTAATTAGGAGCCTCATTATCTTTAGCAATGTGTTTTCCCTTTCTCTTTTTACTTGTCTCTGTGTCAACGAAACTATCAGTTTCCAAAGGGCTCTGCACCTTAGATTGAGGAGTAGGAGCTAAATTTAATTGCATATGTGCAGAGGAAATGAACTTCTCCCAAGCTATGCTTATTTTCTTTAACTCCTCCATCAAAAGAATCCTAATAAACCCCGAGTGAAAATCACTTGTATCCACAGCCTTGGACTTGGTTTGGACCCTATCATCCATTTTCCCAATACTCTTAAACAAATATAAAGGGAGGTTCATGAGGTCTTTCCCTGTGAAGTGCAATAACAATCTAATGTGGTATTGGTGAATCATATTGAATCTACCCTCACAGGTGAAATATCTCTGGATCACCCTTAACATCTTGTCAAATCCCTCAACCAAGTGGATCCTATGCACTCTCTTTGATAGGTTATCTCCCTAACATTATGGTTTGAGGAACTCTTTAGAGAAAGTTGCATTAAGATTCATGGATTTAAACCATCTTTCACTAGTGTTGGGTATCTCAGTGGCTACTGCAATGGTGGATTCAGATACCTCCAATTAAAGGGTTAACACCTTAGTTTTGGTGCCATCAAAATTAAAGGAAAACTCTCTGTCTACCTCAGGGTGTCACCTCTGCATATTCTGACAGAAATTGAAGCATCCAACTCACTGTAAGACCTCTTTGATCAAAGGTTCATAATCAAATAACTACATATCATAGGGCTTTGTCCTGACTACACCCCCGCCCTTGTGAGCCTTATTTTGATGTGGGGTATCCATTTTATATTATAGGAGGAAACATAGTACAATAATCTAAGATATGTGACATTCCAAACAAAGAACAGAGGTCTTAGGGTTTGAAATGATGGTATTTTTCAAAGCTGGTTTCTTTTAAGGCTTCAAATTTATCCTGCCTATTTGACTTCTGAGCTTATGAAAATGAAACTGGTGGTTAATAAATGGAAGAAAACCCTTCAGGAAAATGGATATGCAAGGAGGAAGCAACTGCCAAAGTTTTAAGTTTAATACTTCACCATCATTTTCAATGTCATCACAACTTTAATCAACAAGGCTCTTTAAATTTCCGATGTAGACATACTTTAGAATTGAAATAACAATTGAAAATTTAAAGGAAATCAACTGATATAGGTTATGTGATCACAGGATAACGATCATGAGTTTGATGTACAGGTTCACAACACCAAAACAAGGGATTCATAGCATAATATGTAGCATATTTCACAGTATAAACAACAAAGGCCAATAAAGAGGTAGGCATAATGGTTTTGACAACAAAATTTTCTCAATTGTAGAAAAAGAAGATGAAAACACTGCAACTGGCTGAGAATTGGTGATAGAAAAGGTAAAAGGGGCAGGTTGGTAATGTGGATCTTCAATTCGTAGCACCCATGAGGGGAAACACAAGAAAAACCTTAATCTTATCTTAAAAAAAGCTCAAAAAACTCAAGGAGTACCTGGACACCGTAGCTTAACAATAGATATGCTTCAGATTGTATGAAACTTCCTGCAACAACTCTAACCTCCAATTCACCTTCAATGGCGAGTTGGTAGTAGATTCCGCAATGCCTGTCCAAACTTAGGAGTTTCTGTAGCGCCAAACTAGGATAAAATTTGAAATATTTGAGAAAACAATTAGACAACCTTAAATGACTAAATCCCAAATTATTTCCTTTAAATCATGGATGCTAAATACAATGATATCAGTTGACACAAGCCTCATAAGTGAGATAATGGTAATGAGGGAATCTGTAGTCGAGATGCACTACAAAATGTCATGATGAGATGGCAACGCACTAAAATGAATTTGATTTGAACTTCTAACAGGTAGATGGATAGAGTGGAGGGGTTTAAGCGTATAGTGGAAGTGGTGACATGTCAAGGTAGTGGTGGCATAAGGGTGATGGTTATGGTTGTCTAATATTGTGATGAGATGAATATATAAACCAAAGGTATGGGCCAACATCAACCTTGATTTATTTGTGCTAAAACCTAAGAAAACCATAAAGAGGAGATAAAAAGTAAAACTTAAACAAGGCTAAGGATAAAACTTAAAAAAAAATCGAAGGAGGAATTTACCCACAACAACTTCATGTGACCCTTAACAACTTCATGTGATAACATTGGCTCCATAGGGGATGGCATGCTCCCTGTGAGATGCTAAGAACAAGCAACTTCAATGTCTTATCATAGGGATATGGGGTCATTTATTCAAAAAGAAAGAAAAACAAAAAGTGATATTTAAAATGGATGGGAAAACCACTTATGGCTCAAGAAAAATACTTCTTTAGAAAGTGCCCATTAATAGGGCCACCAAAAAATCCAAAATCCTTCAAGTTCTGCAATTTATAAGTATTATTTTGAAAAAGTTCATAAATATTGAAAGGACCAATCCACAAGGCTTCAAATTTACGATGTTCTGTTAATGGTTCTGTGCTTTATCAAGGAGTTTCTCTCTAGTCTTTTGTACTTCTACTAGCTGTTGTATCCTTCTGACCATATCATCTAGTTCTCCTTGTTGATCCTGAAGGAAATTTTCCACAGGCAAGGCAAGATGAGTAGGAAAAATAGCTTCAATCCCATATACAAGTTGAAAGTGGGAAGTACCAAGTGATCTTTTTTTAGTAACTCTATCATACCATAAGGTAAATTTCATCTTTGAGTCCCATGCTTTCTTGTTGTCCTCTAGTAACTCTGTGATGATATTTACAAGGCTCTTTTTATATGATTTTGATAAACCATTTCCCTTGGGGTAATAAGGAGTAGAATGGACTAATTGAATCCCATACTTCTCACAAAAACTCAACAATGGTTCAACTTTAAAAGAGGCAACATTATCGGTAACAACCTTTCTTGGACAACCAAATCTTGACATGATATCCTCAAGAAAAATAATGATTACCTTGTGTGAGGCACTCTTGGTTGGAATGGATTCTATCCACTTGGTGAAATTGTCAGCTGCAGTCAAAATCCACCGATGTTGACCACTTGATGCTAGATGAATTTTCCCAATGAAGTCAAGTCCCCATTGCTGGAAGGGGCCAAAAACCACCACAGTATTTAGAGGCAAATATTTCAGCTGTTTCTTTCCTGAATTTTTTTGACATTTGTCACATGCCCTAATCTTTTCAAAAACATCAGTAAAAAGGCTAAGCCAAAAATACCCAGCTCTGAGGATCTTATATGTTTTGGTTCTCCAAAAGTGATGACCCCCACACAATCTGTCATGAAAATCAGTCATGGCCTTTTAAGCCTCTTATGGATCTAGACATCTCAAGAGAACCCCTAGAGGATCTTTCCAATACAGTATGTGATCAATAAGACAATATCTTATTTCCTTTAGCTTCAAATCTCTTACCTTGTTCTTCTGCAAACCATCATAAGGCTCCAACTTTTGCAGAAAAAAAAATGATGTCTTTGTACCAAGTGCATTCTGCCAAGTTGGGACTGATATGAGAGCTTTTGACATAAATATCAGTTTGTTGATTTTCAGAGTTTAGGTTCACGAAATTAACCCTTAGTTCTTTACAATTTGATTCAACTAGCAATATAGCTAAACCTTGGCCTGTCACCAACTTAGTAGGCTTCATTTTAAGGTCAAACTCCAAAATTTTGGCAATCCACTTGCTCCTCTTTTCATCTATGTCAGGATGGATAAGTATTTCTTTAACAGAGGATGATGGGACACATGAAATAATATTGGAATTCATAATGTATACTCTGAAGTATTTGAGGGATTTAACCAAACCATAAACCTGCTTTTCCATAATATCATACCTCATCTTTGCATTCCTCAATGCCCTGCTGAAAATGGAAATAGGTTGTTCCAACCCCTCTGTGATTTTATGAACAAGGACAACAACCAATGTGTCATGTGAGGAAAAAGAGAATATAAAAAATTCCTTTGAATAATAAGGTCTGATGAGAATAGGTACTTCAATCAATGCTTTTTTGATTTGGTCAAAATAATTCCAATATTCAACAATCCATTTCACCTCATTACCCTTTCTAAGCATAGATGTGATGTACTTAATTAATTCAACAAAGTTAGAGATGAATCTTCTCAAAACATTTATTTTACCCAAGAAATAATGAACTTACTTATTGGATATAGGAAGAGACAGATTTTGGATGGCCTCTACTCTACTTGGATCAATCCTTACACCTTCTGTTGATACAATGTGTCCCAATAACTTGCCCTCTTTCATAGAAAACATAGACTTCTTAGGATTGAGAGAGAGACCAAACTTTCTACACTTCACGAAGACCTTTTTCAAATTATGATAATGTTCCTTATCATATCTTGAGAACACTATAATTTCATCTAGATAGATGACCACAAATTTGTCCTTCTCTCCAATAAAGGAAATATCCATTGCCCAATGAAAGGTTGTTGCTGCATTCATTAGTCCAAAGGGAATTTTAGCATACATGAATGTGCCCCAAGGATTAGTGAAAAACATATTCTCTCTATATTCAAGTAGGAAAAAGATCTGATTGTAGCCTGAGAATCCATAAATCATAGACATCCTTGCTGAACCAGTTACCCTGTGTAAAATATGCTCCATCTTTGGCAATGGATAATTATCTTTCTTGGAGCTTCTGTTCAAATTTATGAAATCAAAATAAAGTGTGATTTCACCATTCTTCTTCCTCACAGGGACCAAGTTATCCACCCACTCAAAGTACCTTAAAGCTATGATGATCTTGGCATCAATCAACTTCTTAACTTCCTTTTCCATAATAGGAAACAACATGAGATTTATCTGTCTAAGTTTCTGCCTAAATGTCTTGGTCTGTTCTTTCAAAGGGATATTATGTTAAATGATGCGTGTGTCATAAGTTTGCAGATATTCATATTTCCAGAAAAATACATCAACAAAATCCTTTAATAGCTTAACATACTCACTCCTTTTCTCTTTTGATAAATTGCTAGACAATTTTACATATTTTGGATTTTCTTCTCTACCTAAGTTGTAGTTTTTCACATCATCTTGTTCACTTGAGCCTTTAACCTTCACAACACAATCATTTCTGTCAAATAATCTCTCCAAAGGAAATAATCCTTTTGGAATATGGTTACTGGAAAATTGAACAATCCTGTGGTTTGTATTTTTATTGAGGAAAATATCAACATGGGGGCATATGGTATCATCATGATCTTGATCAATATGAAGAGCAGGAAACTCGTCCACAGATTCCAAAAATATTTTGATCTAAATATCACACTCAAAGAGCTTCCAATGTTTTACATTGTCAGGTATAGAGGGTATATACTTCACTTCCACATCATATTTGAGCTTGGGGGGAAAAGGAATTTTAAAATTACTTGGAGAAACAACCAAAGAATCTACCATAGTATTTTATTCTCTTGGAAAAAAAGAGATATTAAAAGCTGAGAAGAAATTATCAATAAGATCCAAAACTTCATTTTGATAAGTACTTAACCTGGGGTGCTTATATTGATACAAACTTTTAACTTTATCTACAATTAGTTCAGCATCTCCAAACACTACTAACTCTTCAATATTCATATATTTAGCATCCCTCAAACCCAAATCAAGAGCCTCATACTCTACTACATTATTTGTAGTTTCAAATTCTAGTTTATAAGACAAAGATATGATTTCTTGAGTTGGGGAAATAAAGACCACTCCAACACCAACACTTTCTTTAGAAGAGGCTCCATAAAAAAACATCTTCCATACAGGGGTATTTTGAGGAGGAATATCACAAGTTTTAATAGGTTGTTTTTTTATTTCAATAGGTGATTGAGGAGCATTAGTGAGATGTAAAATACTGGATCCTAAATAAGTATCAACTGCAAAAATGGGGTGGTTTGTAGGATTAGCTTCATCACTAATGATGTAATATAGTTGTGCTTCCCTATAAAGCCTTTTGTTCTCTCCTCCAAATACAATAATGGTGGCATATGAAAGGTCCATCTGCAAAGTTCCCCCTAGTCTCTTGAGCCAATATCTTGACAATAGCATCCCAAACTTAGGGGGGACATCAACCACCACAATATCCATGACTACACTCTTCATGGGAAACTGAAACAAGGTAACAACCAAGTCTTTGATCACTCCAAGGAAATTCACTTTTTTGGAGTCAAATGAGTATAGGTCATGATAGGTTTTTGTAATTTCCAGACTTAGCTCATCCATGATAGTTTTGGGCATAATATTATGAGATGCACCTGAGTCCATCAAGTAGTTGTGCAAAACTTTATCATGAATATTTAATGATGTGTAGAATGGAGGAGAAGAGTCACCCCTATATTCTACCAAAGGTCCTAATATGACTGTTGGTTTTTCATCTCGAAGGTTCACTGATTCTGTGGAATTGGAGGAAGTCTCGGGTTGCAGCATCTTGGAAAGATATTTTTTGAATTCTTTATTTTTAATCAGCTCTAAAAATGGAACTATAATTTTTATCTTTTGAATTTCATTTTCAAAGCTAAAGGAAGAGGGAGATTTCAGAATATCCTTAATTTCTGGAACAGGGGTCTTAATCACTATTGGAGAGTTTTGTTCCTATTTTTCTTTGCTGCTAGAAACCATATCCTTAGCAGAATTTTCTATTTTGGTGGGATGATTAGAGGTATTAGGCTTCCCCTCCTTTTTTTTGACCTTAAGTTGTATTTATTTAGATTTTCATTGGATTTTCCCCCTTTACTCAATTCATTCAATTGGTTGTCCATAAGAGTCTCCTCATATGCAGACTGAGTTAAATGAGGGGATGGAGAGGTATCACCCACATAATGAATTTTTGGATCAGTTTCTTCATCCTCTCCTACTTCATCATCAACCATGTTATTTTGGAGAGGGGTTTGAACTTTTTGGTCATCCCTATTTGTTTGATCTCCTTGAAGGACCCAAGGGGCATTGTTTGTTCTCCTAAAATTTCCTCTGTTATCAACATTTTGTGTGTTTCTATAATTCTATTTTCTCTCAAGCTTCATCTTTTCCATTTCAACAGAAAGTGATTTAACCAATTTTTTTTTTCATCTACTTGAGGATTAACACCAAAGGAATTGGAGGTTGAAGCTTCATCCCTACATTTTCTCCTATCTCTATCATATTTTCCCCTGATCTTGTCAGCTGCCAATATGTTACATTCTACCTCCAAGGTTGCATCTTGCATATGAGCTAGAGAGGTAGATATACTTTCTCTCAACAAGAGGCAAAACTCACGGTCAAAAGCACTGGCATAGGTGATCTTGGTAGAAGTTTCTTTGGGCTTGATTTATGTGGGGATTTTGTTGTACATTTTATTAAATCTCTTTGAAAAATATGAAACAGATTCCCCTTGTTTCCTATTGAGTGACCCAAACTTTGTAGTATTATATAGGAAATCTTTCATATCTCCCCAATGCATCAGATAGGCATCATCCATAGCTTCAATTCCAATAATATATCCATGACTTAAACCCCTAAACCATTTCCTAGCCTCACCATAAAGGATTTTCACATAAATTCTCATCCAAACATATTCATTCTCAATACTAAGATTGTCATCATAACTATAAAAGGTTTCACAACGTTCCTCTGCAGTTATGTCCTCTTCCCCTGTAAAATTGGGCATGTACTTAAGGTAGTCTCCAACTAGGAGAGCATTCATAGGCTAAGGAAACACAAGAGGGGAATACCTAGAAGCTACTATGGAATCCATCCTATTTCTAGGAAGGTTATCACCTACCATTGGATTATAAATTCTAGGAGAACAAGGAGGAGATTGAGTCTTGATTGGTACAACTGCAGTCTTGATTATTTGTAGCTTGGGAGAAGGAGGAATGTAGGACGGAGAGATTTTAGTTTTCACAAGGATAGGATGAGTCTTGGAAGAATATGGTGTAGATTCCAAGGGAACTTAGGTTTCTTCCTCTTTAGTCAAATCAAATTTAATAGAAGGAGGAGATGGAGAACCCAAGGTAGGAAAATATTCTAAGCTCTCAAGCCTAAACCATCTTACAACATCAGGAGAGGCAAAAAACTCAAAACTTTCTTCCTTCAATTTGGGAGAAAAAAGAAGAGTATTCTGCAGGGAAATATTTAAGATCCAAATTTATAGAAATTTCAACAGAGGGTAAAAGAAGAGTACTAGATATAACTATTGGTGTTTTAAAAGTGGAATCAGGAAAATGACCAGAAGTACCTGGAACAACAATTGAAAATCCTTCTTGAGAAGCTTTTTCCTTCTTTATAATTTTCACTGGGTCAGCTTTAGGTGTATCCATAGGTAAATGTGGTGTAGACCTTGTATGTCTGCCTTTAGGAGCCACAACTGAAATAATGGAGTCACTAGGTGAAAACTGCAATTTTCAATGTACTGATTTCTTATGCACCTTCAGAATCAATATTTCTTTCTCATTCAATCCCAGGGAAATTTTTTCAATCCGTTCCACGACAACGATGCCAAGGATGTTGGCACTGAGAGTCACATTTAGAATGCTAGAGGATAAGCCCAATACCCATCAAATAGGATTGTAATGGTAAATTTATGATAAATAGTCAAATGGACAAAACTCAACATAACAATGCATAAACAACGAAATTTCTAGGCAAGATGCATAAGCACGTGAGGTATTGGCTAACATTAGTCAATTATTTAAAGAGAAGTATGGGTAGATGGAATACTTTAATGAGAAGGATGAATAGTCTACTATTAGCATCAAGCCTTACTAACAGACAAGTGAGGAAAAATCTCAGACACAAGAACTTCTTTAATCTAGGCTTTAAAACACTGATAATAATTAAAACAACATCACAATCAAACATACATTGTAACACAACTATAATACACCAATTGAATCATTCAATGATGAGAAAATCAGATTCAGAAAGAAGTAAGAGGATTGGAAAAGAAAGTTGACTTCTATTAGGAAAAAATTCTCAAACCTCATACATAAAAGCCAGAGTTTGGATTTGTTACATCAAAATATTACTAAGGGAGTCTATGCTCAACTATTCAAACCCAAAATTGTTATTCTAATGCTTCATTTATATCCGAAACAAGGAATGACAACATATAATTCGAGCTTGATACTCTAACATAGGATTCTCCCACCTAAAACTGAAAATATTACACCTGTTCAAGTGGAAAAACAAAGTTCTATAAACAAAGGAAATGTTGGAAACCATACTAACACCATAATATTTTCTTAGTTAGGTTTCCTTTGAGCGCATCTCCTTCGTTTCTAGGTAACCTCTAGATCTAAATAACCTACAAACATTTGTGCTATGCTCCACTAGCCATCTAGTGACCATTGATTCTCTCAAAACCCATCAAAACAAGAATTAACAACGAATCTTGTAGTGTTGGCTGTATCATCCAGTTCACAACGGATTTCATAGTGAATTCTGTAGTGAATTATTTAGCGCCCAAATGTGTAGACCATTTCACAGTGAATTCACAACTTATGTATGTGTATATCATTTCACAGTGCCATGCATTATGAAATGTCTTGTAGCTGTCCGATTTGTGCAGTTTGAGACAAAAATACCAAAAAACCTTTTCCAAAGGTATAGAAGCCTATAGAAGCCTCCAAATAGGGTGTATTAATGCAGAATTAGGTATAAGAATAATGCTTCCCACCAAAACTTCAAAATGCAAGGATAACCACCTTCAAAATTGATATTGTTTCAGCCACTTCATTTCACCTCCTCAGTCTGGTACTTATTCTGGTTGCATCTTGAGCTAACACATTCAAATTTATTTGAGATAATTCATATTTGAAAGGTTGTATCTCCAGCTTGATCTTTCTGATATGAGATTGTAAATCCCTATTCTTCCTGTATAGATTCCTAAGCTTCCTATGAAGGGGAAAAATCTCTTTTTTGTAAACCTATCTTTGTCAATGGCTTCCAAATACATATCCATTGGATCCTTTAAATTTTTCCTCTCAGCCAATCCTTCTCCTTTCAAGTGAGAAATCTCCTTTCTAGCATCTCTGAGTTGTCTGATCAGGATTTTGAAGGTAGGGTTTGTTAGCACTAAGAGTCACCCTCATACTGCCAGAGGATAAGCCCAGTACCCATCAAAATGTAAATGGATTAAAATGGTTTGAATAGGTGGATCAACAAGATGAGAAAGAAAGGGAGAGGGCATCAAAAAGTATGCAGTGGCATTCCATTGGGCATGGAGTCATAACATCCTATAGATCAAAGGAAATCAAACTGTATATTATACAAAGAGATATAAAATGATGATTAGAATCATGGTGAATATGAAAAAAGGAAGAACATCCATTATACATAGATCCTTTCTGCAATAGATAGAAATTTGCTTAAACAATGAACAATGATTTAATGGGTAAGTTACAAGAGATCCTCTATTTTTCATCAATCCATCAATCAATGGCAGCTATGATCCTAAAAAACTGCAATATGTTCAAGCAAGAAGATAAAAAAGAAGTGGGGAAAAAAAGAATATAATTTGATAATAGCTCTCATGAATCTTTAATGGAAGAAAATGTTATTACAAACAGGCCCTCATGCTTACAAATGAGAAACTAAAACTACTCCTACTCTCTCTAACCTCTCTTGTCTCATGAATCCAACCTCCCTCTCCTCTTGTAAAATTAATATATAGCCATATAGGTCCTTTTCATCTCACCCATTTGAACTCCAACCCCTTTCCAAAAATAGAAACAACTACAAACATAAAATGACATGTTTTAACTAATTTCCTGCTTTTCAGGAGGTGAAATTATGAAAAATAGGCTTCAAAGCGACACTTGTAATTATCAAACTATAACATATGTGTAAAATATGAGAATGGTTTTTGTATATGAGTTGGTTCTTGTTGGGCCCTTCGTTTTTGAGAAATAATTGCGCAAGTGTTGGTTGCGCAACCTCCATCAGAGGTCGGAAGGAAGAACAACAGAAAACAGTTGCAGAAGCCAGCACAACACCAACTAAACAACAGACAGTTGCAACATAACAAGAAGAGGTGAAAGATGAACAAGAAGACATAACCCATCTATACATAGGACATAATATAATTGAAAAAGGGTTGATTGGTCGGTGGGTTGATTAGTTCACTCATTCATTCTTGGTCATTAGTTGATGTTGTTAAGTTGAGTTGTGTCAATCAGAGCCAAGTCCATGGGAATTGTCCAAGGTTTTTTTGTAAATCAAGAAGAGTAGAGTCTGTAATGAATGCGACCTACTGGCTAGGAAATCATGATTCTTTGGCTGAGGTCTGGAGCCAAGAGTCTGTACTGTACTTTCTATGTAATGCTGAGTTTGTAATGTAAGAAATATCTTTGACGATGATATGAAGAAGAATTAAATTTTCAAATCTAATATGTCGTTACATGGTTGCTTATGATTTTTAGTATTTCTGTATAGCTTATGAGTTATAATTGTTTCTCTTATGGTTAACTGGTGCTTGTAATACTAGTAGGTGTTGTTCTTACATTTAGATGTTTCTGATTGATAATGTTGATTGCACAAGAACTGAAGTGAGTTATGAGTACTCTATGGATCGTCTGTAGACTTCTCCCTACCCTTCCCTATCTATCTGTCTTAGCAACGCTTCAGGTGAGACTTCTTCTCTTCAGAGGGGATGAAAATGCCAGTGCTCTAGACTACACAGTTCCTTTTGTTGGTAACTTGAGAAGGACCCTGGTTTGAAAAAATGCACGCCAACAAAATGGTTTCGTTGTCGGGACCCGTATTAAAAGGGATCTTGTAGGAAGAATGCTACCGTTGATCCATAGATCTGGCATCGATCAATGGTGGGAAAAAAAATGTAACGCCTTCATATGGAAATAAGTAGAACTAAGAAGAAAATAGGTGGGAGTTACTCGGGAAGTGATCTTTTACTCAAAAAGATCAAGCGACCAGTACAAAATTTTTTGGGTTAAATTCCAGAAAGAATTTTGTCACTGGATCAAGAGACTCCAAGAAGCTCCAGAATTCCACAGATGGGTCAAGAAGATATGCGTGTGGGATACCAACAAGTTAGTAGCACTCCATAGGTTGGATTGTCGAGTCACGAGGGCCATAGATTTCTAGGTTAATACCACGATAGAAGGATACATAATCGAATTTACAGTCGAGAACCACCAGTCTTTCTTGCGAGCCAAGGAAGTTTTCAAGAAAGATGCAAGGGGAAGACTTGTAAGAGAGATCCCCCTATGGATTAAATCTTTCTTGGTGGAGGAAGGGATGTTGATTATGTCCCCGACCAAGATGGCAGTGTAAACACCATCTCTTGGGGTAGGGCGAGATGGGGTGAGAGTCATGGAATAAAGAGAGGGGAAGGGTTCTTTGAAAAATGGGGGGAAAGAAAAAAGAAATGGATTCAAGAGATGAGAGAGCCTTGAAGAGAGCCACCATAGTTGAGAAGTGGTGGCACGACAAAATCAATAAAGTTGCAAGACAGTCTGAAAAGTTGAGGAAAGAAGGAGGATTGGGAGAAATAGAAGAAAGACAGATGGAAGAAATGCAGAGGATGAGAAGACAGGAACGATTGTCCAGTAAAAGGTTAAATGAGAGAGAAGTAAGGAGAGAAAGAATTCCCTAGGAGGTGGGACGAGAAGGAGGAAGAATGAAGGTAAGAGAGGAGAAAACTAACATGAATCTTCAAGTAGAAAGAGAAGATCCAGTCCCGATAACAGGAGAGATCGAGAATCTAGCAGAAGAGATTGTCCCAGTGGAAGCTAACGAGACCCCCCAGATCAAAGAGATCCACCCCAAAGATAGTGGCGCTATCCCTGAATCACTCGTACCCCAAGTGCCCTCAATACAAGCAGTAAGTTCTATACTACCTTATCATACAAGTTCTATTCCAATACAAGTAGTTAACCAGTCACAACCAGGAAGTGAAAGTACAGGGATGATGTTGGGATCCCTTGGTATATCGCAAGCAGGACCGTTAGGGTTCACATTGATAAAAAACACGGGATCAACAATGACCAGCCATGCGGGAGGGTCGATTTCCCATTACCCAAAATTTTGGGGTAAGGGAGATGAAGACTGTTGGTTCCCGGTTTTGACCATGCTCTTTGCCTATATTATATACCACAGACCTCCATTTATATGCCAGTACCACCCTTTTGGCCTCATTTTGACATAATTAACATCTCCCTACCATTCAAAGGGGTCATCTAAGGTATCTTTGCACTTCAAGCTATTTTTATGCACTTTAATGCTTTAAATTGGTATTGGAACTAATATCGTTTGGGTTAGGTACCACTTCTATTTTTGGAACAGGATGCCGGTACCAGGTACCAACTCGCACCCGTGGAGGTACCAATGGAGCCGCTCAAGCTCTGTGCATTATGGTTCGAATGAGAGATAGAAAGATTCGCAGGACAGCTGGAGTCATTGCCACAGAGTGCTCGAAGGCATCATGAAGCCTGGATCGATTATTCCTCATCGTTCACACTTCGTGACACTACGTGTCACGAAGCTGTGAAGTACGTTTCAATTTGATTTCAAGAACTATTCTCGGATCGGGGATCCGTTTGTTTTACATA
>ML777035.1:875627-939122 GCA_009831015.1 Picea engelmannii | reverse complement strand
TTGCACTTCAAGCTATTTTTATGCACTTTAATGCTTTAAATTGGTATTGGAACTAATATCGTTTGGGTTAGGTACCACTTCTATTTTTGGAACAGGATGTCGGTACCAGGTACCAACTCGCACCCGTGGAGGTACCAATGGAGTCGCTCGAGCTCTGTGCGTTATGGTTCGAATGAGAGATAGAAAGATTATTCTGGAGTCATTGCCACAGAGTGCTCGAAGGCATGATGAAGCCTGGAGTCATTGCCACAGAGTGCTCGAAGGCATGATGAAGCCTGGATCGATTATTCCTCATCGTTCACACTTCGTGACACTACGTGTCACGAAGCTGTGAAGTACGTTTCAATTTGATTTCAAGAACTATTCTCGGATCGGGGATCCGTTTGTTTTACATACCTTTATTTTCGATTGTTATAGACAGAAGGATTGATATAAACCCAGGATCACTTCTGAGAACGGGTTAGATTATGTTGGACTATGTTATGCTATGAACCTATGTTTTCGAATATAAACTACTATTGCGTTATGGTACCCGACTCTCTTATGATTTGAGTATTTCTTTCCTGAGTTAATGAAGCACGAGGTTGACACAGTGATCATATAGAATGTTATAGTCGGCTTTGGTTACCACTTACAGCGTTTGTGCCGTTTGGTTGGTCCCGCCAAACCGGTGCAAGTCGCTGCCTTATTTTGCAATAGATTTAGTTTTACGCTGTCATAGACTTAGTTCATTTTAATCCTTTAGAGCTTGCATACGAGGTAGCTTAACGATCATAGATTTAATTGTCTTAGCATATTAGCATTTGTTTATCTGAATGATATATCRRYARCTCATGGCGTGACATTGATTTGGATGTTTYAGAATCGTGTTTATTTATTCCTCAACTGAACCATTCCAGCATACTGTTATCTTTGACGTTGCTGAATATTAAACGCAGGACTGATGCTTGTAGGGTTTAGAATATGCATGTGGTTGTTTGGTTTTCATTTCCAATTTGAATATAACTCAGAATTAGCATGCGTTTTGCTTTGTTAGACATTAGTTACCTTGCCTGCTTAGAATAGTTAGAATACAGTTAGAAAAAAAGGAGCTCCTGGTACCAGTAGTTAGGATAGTACTCTGTTTTCCTGTAGACATAATAGATTGATTTTTGCTGCTCAGAATGAATGCATTTTCGACAATACTCTATGTGTCCTGACTTAAATAGAAATGATGATGGTAGAGGATTGGGCATAGAGGTAAAATAATAGTGTGGCACCATACTTTTGGATAGAAATAGCAGCACCAACATTTGAGCACAAGACTGCCTTTTTTTTTTTTTGTTTATGACTTAATAGGAAATGATCAGTTTCAAGTTAGTTATTAAAATTCAAGTTCTCAGAATAAGTGTGTGTTTTCTTCTTAGGATAGTGTTCAGATAGAGACTAGACGCTTACCTGCGCATACTGTGTATCAGCTCAAATTTTACCAACCCTGGTTTGACAATTTAGTGTTTCAGGTCACTTAAAAGCTTCAATTTAGAAGCCTAACAAAGACGTTGAACAACATTGGTTCTTGTGTGAAGCCATCTGGAGATCTAGAGGGACACGAGATGCAAACAAGTTGGTCGAATTATAGACTACCCTGATAGGTCGTGCTCTCAAATGGTACATGAAGATCATTGAATCATGAGTGCTAGGGATGCAAGGTCAAGCGTTCAACCTTGGCCATGTACATACGAGGTTTATAGAAGAGTTCAAAATGCTCCAGTCAGAACAACAACCTCTTTACGAGTTGCGCAAAATCCAACAAAGAGAAGGTGAATCAACCTGGGAATAAAAACAAAAGTTCAAAGATGCCATAGGGAGGTTGGCACACCCAATCCATGAAGAACATCAAAGGGAACGGTACATTCAGGGGCTACTACCTCTCACTCGGATCTGGCTAACACAACAACAGATAGCCACGTTGACATATGCTTGGAACAATTGATGAAGATTGAAGCCATGGCGGGATACCCTGGAAGCTTAAGAGTAACCCGACCCCCAGTAGATGCAAATATAGAAAAACCACAAGGACAAATATCATCCCTTACAGAAAATATTCAAGAATTGACAATACCCATACTAGGATGACCACAGGTTTGGTGCAGTGGATGATATATGGAAGGTCATTTGGCGAACGAATGCCCACGAGGGAAAGGACTGGGACCTCCCCAGAATCTGCTAGCAACCCCACCAGGACCTACAAGAGGAGTTGCGCAAATATAGATGAACCCACTATTTCACCATCCCGCCCCATGTCACGCGTTCCTAGGAGGTCAAACAACACTGGAAACAAAGTATTGTGAGATCTATCGAAACCACAGGCATGGACCAAGACAGTGCCCCATCATGCAAAAATATTCGATGGTACCAAACATAGTCCATTGCGAGTTCTACACATCTACTACATATACTACCAACCAATGTAGGGCATTGGATGCACTGGCGGATATGATAGACCGTACAATATTCAGGGTAAATGAAAACCCTTAGGGACCAGGATGAGGTCGAGGAGGTGGAACTGGCAGAGAGTTCAGAGGAGGAAAAACTAGCGGAAGAGGACCAAGGAGATGTTATAACTGTTATGAGTAGGGTCACTTGGCTAGAAACTGTCCTCATCCAAGGAAGCCATGGTTTTCTCACTGCAGAACCAACGGACATGCAACCGAAGACTACCTGGAGCTAATTGCAAAATGGGAAGACAGGGTATGACAAAGAGGAACTAACCTTATTATTTCAGAGATCAAAAGGATTTCTAAAGGACAATTGCCGGATCTCAACATCATCACTCGAGGAGGTGTGAGAACAGGAGCTGATGCTGATGCTCTACCTAATATTCAGAAGGCATTACCTAAGGGAGATAGGTATGAGCCCTTAAAAAAAAACTGTACTTTAAAGATGCCATAGAAGCCTTCTAGAGTATTCCTAGTTGTGAAACGCAAGAGAACCCACCTGAGTCAATTGTATATCCTAAGGTAGCACAAGTACCTGCTTCACCCCCTGCACCCAAAAACCCTATAGGCATACCAAGACAACCTGAGTAGCATCAAAATGTAGTTGACCTTTGGTTCCAATTATTCTTTGACATTCCGGGGAATGACCAACTGATAGAGAAGTTGTGCAATGCGCTGTACCTAGTTTTACGAAATGAAGAAAGCGCTGAAGCAAGGATTAGATCTAACCTTCCTAAGAAGAGAACTCAGAGAGTGAAACGAAGAAAAGTAAGAACTAGAAAAGAATTATGACTGGTAGCCTAGTTAGATGACTTTGAAATTAAGGACGTCATGCTAGACCCAGGTTCAGATGTGAACATTATGCCCAAGAAAACCTGGGAAGCCCTAGGAAAACCAAGACTGACATTGTCTCCAATTCAACTAAGAATGGAAAACCAATACTGTATCTTTCCCATAGGAAGACTGGAGAAGTGGAAATCGATGTAGAAGGGGGAAAAACAGTGGCTGACTTTGAATTCATTGAGATCATGGGAGACAAGGACCCCTACCCTGCACTACTTGGCATCGATTAGGCCTACGACAATTACGCAATAATTGACTTAAATAAATACACCATGACTTTTTAAGCTGCGGGAATCAAGGTAGTTCAACATTTAGATCCGTATGTAGGACCTAGGTACACAGAACCAATGAACAATAATATGGAAGGAGAAGACCTAGACCAATTGTACACCATAACAGCCGGGATAAGAAATGATTATATAAATTCTACTACGGATGGATCAGTAAGCCGAAGAAGAATACAATCAGTAGATGAAAACTCAAAACTGGCTTTTGATAGTTGGCAACAAGGTTCACATAAAAGATTCTCAAGAAGGTGTGTAGCTGTCAGAATGACCAGATGGATTGGGACTGAAGTCAAAGACAACCATTATATGGTGGCACCTAAAACCTAGGAAAATTCTTCCAAAGCATGGAAGAGAAAGTGAGAGAGGATCAACGAATATTGGTACTAGATATCTCTTTCTAGAACAACCCCGCCAAATGGTGGGCTATGCACAAAACTGCACTTAAAACTTGGGACGAGGAGAAGCAAGCTCTCAAATACAGGTTCTGGAATAAGGAATAGCTGGAATCAAAAATTTAGACGGACCCCCACACCGCGCAGCTGTTCATCGGAGAATCAGACCCTAGAATACACATCGAAGATACCGTCTCTCTTCTGGGTTCAGGTATTCCCCCATTCCCTAGGCCAAATTCCAAAATCTTGGTTTATACATGAGGAAACCAGAAGATAGACCAACGATTGGCAAACACTGGCAGCTCAATTTTTCAAAGACTTCTCATTCACAAGTAAGTACCATGAGCTTGAACAAGTCCTGTAAAATATTAAAGAACTTATTTTTATAGCCAATCATGACAAGAGAAAAACCACCTTCATCACCGAATGGGTATCGTTTGCATATAATATAATGCCATTTGGTTTAAAGAACGCCCCTGCAATTTTCTCCAAGATTGTGATAGCATCATTTACAGAGTTTATCCACAAGTTCATAGAGGTCTATATGGATGATTGGACAATATATATCCTGCTCAAGGAACATGTAGCACTATTGAGGCTAATGTTCGATAGATACAGAGAGTTACAAATCTCACTAAACCTCATGAAGTGTATATTTTGTGTGCCACATAGAAATTTGTTCGGCCACATAGTCTTCCAAGAAGGAGTATTGGTAGACCTAGCTAAAGTAGTGGTCATTGTGAATATGCTTCCACCTACGAGTGCTAAACAACTATGCTCCACACTTGGACACACAGGGTATTATCGCCGGTTCATCCGAAGATATTCCAACATTACTTCACCTCTGGAAAACCTCCTGAAAAGGGATGAAATTTTCCGATGGACTCCCAAGTGTGACAAAGAATTCAAAACACTTAAGGAAAAACTCATCACAACACCAATTCCGATATTCTCAAATTGGGAGAAAGAATTTCACGTCCATATGGATGCTTTAGGAATTGCCTTAGGAGCTATCTTAACACAGCTAGGAGATGGAGCTATGGATCACCCTATATACTTTGTGAGTCATAAGCTATCGCAAGAAGAGCACAACTATACAACGACCGAACGGGAAGGCCTAGTGATGATCTACGCTTTACATAAATTTAGACACTATCTATTAGGATCTCATTTCAAATTCTTTTCTGATCATTCAACATTAAAATACCTAGTTAACAAACCTATGTTGGAAGGAAGAATTTGCAAATGGTTGTTGTTATTTCAATAATTTTCCTTTGAATTCATCATCAAGCCATGACGATGCAACGTCAGACCCGACCATCTATCCAGACTAGAGTTAGGAGAAAGTGGTGGAGCAGTCGATGATTAGCTCCCAGATGCACATTTGTTCAGGATCGAGGGAATACCATAATACGTAGAGGACATAACAACCTTTCTTAGCATAGGGGCCTGCCCTAAAACATATTTCGCAACCCAAAAACGCCATATGGTCGTCAGAGAAGCAGATTACTAGTTGATCGCCGACCAACTGTATAAACTAGGACTAGACGGTATCCTCAGACACTGTGTCCTAGATCATGAAAGGCATGATATACTCTGGGAAACACTTTTCAAGGATGCAAAATAATACTCTAGATCATAAAGTTCTACAGGCATGACTTTGGTGGGAAACACTTTTCAAGGATGCAAATGCATACGCTAGATCATGTGACGTTTGTCAATGGGTGGGAAAACTGTCATGTCGAGATGAATTACCACTACAAACAGTTAGAGCTCTACAGGAATTTGAGAAATGGGTAGTTGACTTCATTGAGCCCATCAACCCCACAACCAAACATTCGAAGGAAAGGTACATCATTACTAAAACTGAATACCTTACTCATTGGGACAAAGTAGTAGCAATACAGGACTATTCTATAGATACAGCTGCTAGGTTCATTTTCGAGAATATCATTACCCGCTTCGGATGTCCCGAGAGCCTAACCAATGATCAGGGAGCTCACTTCATTAGCAACACTATAGAAAAACTTACCACTGAATTTATGATTCAACATCACAAGAGCAGTCCATACCACCCACAGGACAACGAAAGAGTTGAAGCCTTCAACAAAATCCTGGAAAAAGGACTAACAAAGGTATGTTGCGCAAATTGAGAGGACTGGGATGATAGAGTTCCAGCGACATTATGGGCCTATAGGACAACCACAAAGAAACTCCATAGATATACACCGTTCCAGTTGGTTTACAAAAAAGAGGTAGTGGTGCCTACAAAGTTCATCACACCAAGTCTTTATATTGCACAAGCCACATGTATGACAGATGAAGAATCAGTGGCACAGAGACTTGCAGAGCTACAAGAACTCGAAGAAACCAGATTTCAAGTAGATTTCCATCAGTCAGTTGAAAAGGTGAGACAAAAATATTGGCATGAACACCACATCAAGACCAAGGTATTTTTACAAGGGGACAAGGTGTTACTTTACAACAATCGATACCAGATGCACCCTGGCAAGCTGTGCATGCACTAGTTGGGACCCTTCATAGTTACGGAGATCCGACCATCATGAGCAGTCCAAATAACACAATTGGATGGTATTATATGATTGGGATGGGTGAACGACGCTCACCTGAAGCCCTACCTATCTCGAAACCAAGAAGCGTGGGAGTTTCTCCAATCCGACGGAGCTTGTACAATAGCTAGATTTGAGTTTTGTTTTTCTTTTTGGAGTTTTGTAAATTCAATTAATAATGTCCATGCGCGCAGTGTTGTTCCATAATACATAGTTTATCTATTTTGTTTAAGTGTTGGTTGATATATAATTAATGACTCAGTAGTACAGAATCTGAAGCATGAGAAAGTCCAGTAATATTCTTCATTAAGGATGACATGAACAACTCGTGTGGTCGAAGGCATCCTAAATCCAAATCCAATCATAGTTAAAGGCCACGCACACCTAGTCTAGTCACAACCTTTATTGCTAGTCTGGTACCTCGACTATCGCCCATTAAGCCATAAAGCCGCACTATGCCAAGATTCCATCGAACTTCACGCCAGGACACCCACCCGTCAAGTAGAAAGGTCTCAATTCAGCCACGTCCCTATAACCAGAGAAACGGATCGAGCTGATACAAGTGGCATGGACACAGCTCGCAACACGCATAGAACAGATACAAGAAAAGTTACAAAAAGTCCAGCAAGAAGCATAACAACAACCTCAACAACTGCAGGAACAAATGCAGAAGATAATACTGCAAGGTAACAATGCCTAAGCGACACTACACAAATAGATCATAGACTGCGCCATAATATTTAAGGAAGTTAGCGATTGGATGGGTATCATCGCTTGATGAAATCAAGTCTTGGGGACGTGCGCACAAAGATACAGGTGCTGAACGAGGAAGTTGCGGTCATAATGGACCCCATGGAGCAGTAGCAAAATTTTGACCAAATTCAACAGGTTGATAATGAACTAAATTCCCTCTACGAAGCACAATCAATAGCGAAGAAAGAGTTGCATGAGTTTTGAATGGTGATTTAAACCACCTATATGTAGATGCACCATGTCGACGCAACAACTAACTCTGAATGGAACTTGTTGGTTGCGGATAAGCCAAAGGAGCACAGTAAAGAGATGAACCAACAATTCTTGGCCGAAGCATCACTCCTTGCCCAGAAATGGCAGGACAAAGTTGAAAGATTTCATGGAGTAAAGCATAGAGCATTAGAGATCGTTCCAGAATTGGGTCCTTCTTTTGAAGAAGTGAAGGAATAAAAGACACAAACAGAAGAGATCAAAGAAGAGAAGAATTTGTATCAGGGAAAGCAACAGTTGCTCCTATATAATGTGAAGGAACCAAGTGCTTGACTTGAGGACGAGTCAAGGATTATAGTCGGAGCCTTTTGGGCCCTTCAGTTTTGCGAAAGAATTGTGCAAGTGTTGGTCATGCAACCTCCATCAAAGGCCAGAAGGAAGAACAACAGAAAACGGTTGCGGAAGCCAACGCAACACCAGCTAAACAACAAATAGTTGCAACAAAACAAGAAGAGGTGCAAGCCGAACAAGAAGACATAACCCAACTATACATAGGACAAAATATAATTGAAAAAGGGTTGATTTCTCGGTGGGTTGATTAGCTCTCTCATTCATTCTTGGTCATTAGTTTATGTTGTTAGGTTGAGTTGTGTCAATCAGAGCCAAGGCCATGGGAATTGTCCAAGGTTTTGTTGTAAATTAAGAAGAGTAGAGTCTGTAATGAATGCGACCTACTGGCTGGGAAATCAAGATTTTGTGGCTAAGGTCTGGATCCAAGACTCTGTACTATACTTTCTATGTAATGCTGAGTTTGTAATGTAAGAAAGATATTTGACGATGATATGAAGAAGAATCAAATTTTCAAATTTTATGTGTCTTTATATGGTTGCTTATGCATTTCAGTTTTTCTGTATAGCTTATGAGTTACAATTGTTGCTCTTATGGTTAACTGGTGATCTCAATACCAATTGGTTTTGTTCTTACATTTATATGTTTCTGATATGATAATGTTGATTGCGCAAGAACTGAAGTGAGTTCTGATTACTCTATGGATCATCTGTCAACTTCTCCCTACCCCTACCTATCTATCTGTCTCAACAACACTTCGGGTGAGACTTCTTCTTTTCGGAGGGGATGAAAATGCTAGCGATCTAGACTACACAATGCCTTTTGTTGGTAACCTGAGAAGGACCCTGGTTTGAACAAACTCACGCCAAAAGTTCTAAAGAAAAAAATCTCTCAATTTTTTGAAATTCATCTCCAGTTGGCTGAAATACGTGTCGAAAAAACATGTCTCAAACAGGAAATCATGAAAACTGAAAACATATGGCTCAAAGATTCTTTCAAATCTCCCAATCCATGACACCTGTGTGAAAAATGAAATAGGTTAACTTTCATGGGTCCGTGCTTGAAAATAATCTCCTTTGAATTTTGAAAATTCATCCTAGTTCACCAGGAAATGCTCCTAGAAGTTAGCTGGTAAAAAATAATAGTTCAACAGTCTTAGAACAGAGTTTCCACAACACATTACGTAGTGCATTTCACAACACCTGTCTAAATTCATAGCGCCTGAGCCAGTTCGTAGAGTCAAAGTAAAATCAAGTAGCCAAACCGTTCTTGACCTCCAAACAAGACAAAATATCTCATGGAGTACCTGATGGCTATGAGGTTGATGCTGGTAATTTTGAATTTACACCAGCATGCTTGCAACCTATCCAACCGACAACCCTCTTCCTTAACTAGTTTGCAGTGCCAGTTCATAGCGCCAACTAAAATATAGCTTGCATACTCAGAGGAGTATTTTAGTTGATGTTATGACATAATAGTGGGATATATGGCTAAATGTAGGCTCTGAAAACCATAAATCCTCCTTTACATGATCAATTTTATCGTTAACAGGGTTATCAGGGGGAGTGGTTATGTCTGTGACTTCAACATGTTTTTCAATAGTCTCAATTTTACCCTTATACTTCCTCTTGGCAAGAAATTTTGTTATGACCTCTTGTTCAACAGTTTCCTTCTTGGCTAATGACCTGGTCAAGGGTCTCCTAGTTTGGGTCTCAACTGCAATAGTTAGTGAGGGGAAGAGTAATCTTGTCCCTTTTTTGCCTTTGGTTTTAGCTGAGGGAATTTCTGCTAATTCTGGAGCTGATTGTGGTAAAAATTACCTTTGTGGAGAGTGATGAGCTCCCCCTTATTCTTCTTGTTCCTTAGGATCCTCATTATCTTTAGCAATGTGTTTTCCCTTTATGTTTTTACTTTTCTCTGTATTAACAACACTATCAGTTTGCAAAGGGCTCTGCACCTTATATTGAGGAGTGGGAGATACATTTAATTGCATATGTGCATAGGAAATGAAATTCTCCGAAGCTATGTTTCTCTTCTTCAACTCCTCCATCATAAGCATCCTAATCAACCCTGATTGAAATTTTTTTTTGTCCACATCCTTGGACTTGGCTTGGACCCTGTAAGCCATTTTCCCAATACTTCTAAACAAATAGAAAGGGAGGTTCATGAGGTATTTTCTTGTGAAGTGAAACAAAAATATAATGTGGTAATTTTTATCACTGAGAATCACCCTCACATTGCAAGAGGATAAGCCCAATAGCCATCAAAATGTTTTTTGAATGAAAATTAATAATTAAAGGTCAAATGGACAAATCTCAACATAAGAATGTTTTAACACATAAATATGGGCTAGCATGCATAAGCAAATGAGGTTTTGATTAACTTCATTCATTTGTATAAGGATAAATAATAATAGAAGGAAGACTTAGTGAGGAAGGTGGATAGGTCTACTATAAGCATCAGGCCTTCAAGCAGCTAGGGAAAGAAAAAAACAGTCACAATAACTTCTTGAACTTAAAGTTTAAAACACTAAAAAAAATTCATAGCAGTGTTATAATCAAACCTCCATTATAACACAACCACAACATCTCATATGGATCATACAAGCATGATAATTTCAGAATAAGAGTAAACAAGATGATGAAATAAAATTGAATTCTATTAATGAAAATGTCTCAAGCCTCATACATAGCCAGAGAACAACTCTATTTTTTCAAAATATTGCAAAAGGGAGTTCTGCTCAACCATTTGAACCCCTCATATTATTCATGTATTTATAATAAAAAAAATAGACAACAACTAGGAGTGCGAGCTATCCTTCCCATCCTAGGATTCTCCACAAAAATATACAAGTATAAAATCTGTACCAATAGATCTAACAACTGCTAAAATCAAGGATCATGTTGGAAACCACTATAACAAAAATGAATGACATGACTTGCTTCTTGGGTCATCTTCTCCAGTGTTGTGTGTCTTCTCTTGTCTGTCCTCACATTATTCTTTTGCATGCCCTTTCTCCCCTTCCAGAAGGTTATCCATCTGTCTTACTCCTTCTGTCAGAAGGAAACTTAGGTTAGTCTGGGCCTGCAGGAAAAAATCCCCTCTATGGTACTACGGGCTGAAATTTTTCAGTCTTCTTGGCCAGACCCTCCATGCTTCCATTTAAGGGGGTAGTCAATTTTTCAACCACTAGTCCTTCTTTCATTAACCGATTTCTCCTTGGGATCAAGATGAGGCTTATTATCTCAGCAAGGAGAGATATGAGTCATTTTGACATAATGAAACCTCTCCATATTTTCCTCACTCTTTCCTCTAGTGATAGACTAGCTGCATTCTACTAACGTAATGCTTCTCCTTGTGAATTTCCTTTGATGATTTGGATTAACGCCTAGTTTTGTTTCCACTCGCTGTTGTCAAATTGGACCTTATATAAACACATGATTGCAGAATTTGTCAAGGGTGGTTTGGATCCAAACTGCTTCGACTCCTACAATTCACCACCAACTAACACGTACCTCTCTAGCTATACCATGTTTTGAATTGTGGTACCGCTCTAGGATTTTGACGTTTGATCACTTTCTGTCTCCGCAATGAAGTGTGGTCATCGATCTTGTTGCAATCGAGGATCTGGGTAAACTTGATTTTTAGGACCGTTGTTGATCTAGATTTTATAAGCAGAACGAAATGACTATAGATTATTAACAGGTGATTAACACAAAATAACAGAGATACAGTAAAAATGGTTTTCTATTCAATAAGGAAATAAGCTGAAATTGTAAAATGCAACAGAAACAAGCTTGTTGGAATGGTGGCGGCTTATCTCAGAGAAGATATGTGACGGTTGTGCTCATTCCCAAGAAGATGATTACAATGAGGCTCTAAAGGATTTTTTACAATAAATAGGAATTCCCAAAACCCTAGACATCCAAAAACCTAACCCTAGGAGATGAAGCGTCAAAAGTCATGTGGGCCCCGTTTGGGTAAGTTAGTACATCAACTTCCCAGGGTCGTAACTTTTGCATACGATCTCCGTTGTAGGCGTATGATAGCCCGTTGGAAAGGTATCATCGAGGAGATTCAATTTGGGGGCTCAATCATGCATTCAATTATCATTGAGAAGATCGATCCAAAAAAACCTTCATTTAGGCCCTCAAAATGGCCCTGAAGTTAAATCTGCTAAAAATAGTAAATTGCCAAAATTGTCAGAAAACTATTTTGAGATAGTTGGAAGAGGTGGGTGGCCACCGATATCCACTTGGATCAATCCTCCCTCCTTAGGAATAAATTGTCTCCATTGCGTTGAGTTCCCCCATCATATGAGGAAATTTCTGCTGAGTTTGGCCATGGGTGAGCCACTTGCCTTGGTGCAGGAGCTGCCCTGCTTTGACGACTCGATAAAGATGGATCCTTTGTTGTTGAGTGCCCTTGATCTATGTGTCCACAATATGATCGTTGGATTCCTTTTGTATGTATTCAAGGTTGAGCTCTGTTGGTTTCAGCTTCTCTGCTACGTCTAAGGTGTCCAATAATGGTGGGAAATAAGGGCGAAGGAGATCCACGTTGAACACTGGGTGCAGGCCAAGGAAAGGAGGAATATTGAGCTCAAAATCATTACCCCCCATGGCCTTGGTGATGGTGTACGAACCATAATGGAGTGGGCAAATATTTCGATGGGGTCCTGTAAGGCATTCTTTCTGCAAGTGCAACCAAAATTTGTCGCCTACTTGAAACTTATGTGGCACCCAATGTTGATCATGGCACTGCTTGTGCTTGTCATTGGAATTTTGTAGGATATCCTGAACCTGTTGGAGGATGTGCTGGATCCACTCAATGAACCAGGTGGATTTTTCAGCTTCAGTTGGAGTAGGATATGAGTCGGTCGAGGTGACCACAAGGGAAAGTGCAACATCTATGGGACCCAATGGTTGGAATCCCAACCCCACCTGAAAGGAGTTGTGGTCGGTTGAGCTATGCAGGGCTCGGTTGTAGCTATGTTGAACATAGAGAAGGATCTCATCCCATGTGCGAGGGTGATTTGAATTATACATGCAAAGGATATGCACAATCATTCAATTGACGACCTTAGTTTGGCCATCTATCTAGGGGCGGAAGGCTGTGGATTTGGTGAGCTTGGTGTTTAGCAGTGACCAGAGGCTCAATTAGAATGTGCTGAGAAATCAACTGTCCCAATATGAGACAATGGTTTGTGGGATTCAAAAATGTACCCAGACTTGTTCAACTAAGAGCTTGGCAATGGCCTCTTCTGTGATGTTCTTCTTGTAGGCAACCAGAATTGTCGTCTTAGAAAAGCGATCAACAACCACAAAAACACAGTCATTTCCTTGCTTGGTTGATGGGAGGCCCAACATGTAGTCCATTGAGATGGATTACCATGGCCTTTCAGGAGTAGGATGAGGGGTGTACATACCCTATTTCTTAGTGATTGTTTTGGCAATAACATAGGCAGTGCAGGACCTGATATAGTTGTTGACCTCCTGTCGAAGTTTCGGCCAGTGGAAATGTTTCAGTGGCATTGCCACTGTATTATAAACAATGAAGTGTCTTTCCACCTGACTATAGTGGGCTTCCCATATTATCTTCGCTCGCTTTCTTGATGGAACACATATATGGCCTAGATGACACAACAACCCATCCTGAAGATGGAAATTATTGAAAACTGTGTTTGCACCAAACATTTGGTAGGTGGTGGAAAATTACCGGTCTGTCTCATAGAGTTGGGGCCATCCAGAGGTCTCATGACTGCTGGAGTCTATCACCATGGTGAGTGCTACGACTGGAGGTCTGCTGAGGCAATCAACAATGCTATTGGTGCTTCCTATTTTATAGTTGATGTTGAGGTGGAATTGATGCAAGTATGTGGACCACTTTTGATGGCCATCATTCTGCAATTTTCCTTTTGTCTGCATGAACTGCAGTGGCTTATGATCAATGTGGATGATTGTCTGCTTCCCAAGAATGTAATGTCTCCACTGGCGATAGGCTTGCATAATGGAGTGCATTTATTTCTCGTAAGTAGGGTACTTACAGACAACATCTGATAGTGTCTCACTATGATAGGCCATAGGGTGGGCGTGCTGAGTGAGAACGACGCCCAACGCATAGTCTAAAGAATCTGTCTCAATCTCAAAGGGCTATTGCAGGTTTTGTATTGAAAGTACTGGAGCTGAGCACAAGCATTGCTTCAAATAAACTTACCACCACCCCTGGTTATTTGGCTAAGGGTCCATGCAATATGGGAGAATCCCAACACGAACCTACGGTAGAAATTGGCAAGGCCCAAGAAGCTCCAAAGCTCGGTGAGTGTGGTTGGGGTTGTCCAGTCATGGATGACTTGGATCTTGGATAGATCCACATGTAGGCCATGCTGATCAATTATGTAGCCCAAGTAATGGACTCTGTACATGCCGAAGGAGCATTTTTCCAAGTTGGCATATAGCTTGTGTTGATGTAGGGTGTGCAAAACCTATTGAATATGCTGCAAGTGTTCAACCCAAGTCTTGTTGTAAAAGAGAATGTCATCCAGATACACCACTAAAAAATTATTGGTTAAGGTTTGCAGGATATCGTCCATCATCCTCATGAAAGTGGTTGGAGCATTTGTCAAACCAAAGGGCATGACCAACCATTCAAAAAGGCCTTCCTTTGAATTGAAGGTGGTTTTCCATACATCTGTCTGTTCTATTGGGACCTGGTGGTAGCCAGACTTCAGATCAATCTTACTGAAGTATTTGGCCCCTGTGAGTTGATCAAGGAGGTTGTCGATTCGAGGAATCAGGTACCAGTTTCTGACTATGATTTTATTTAGAGACCGGTAATCAATGCAGAGTCGCCAGGTTCCATCTTTCTTCTGTACCAACACGATTGGGCTCCCACAAGTTGATGATATGGGACGGATGTGCCCCTTGTGGAGTAGTTCTTGGATCTGTCACTTGATCTCCTCATTCTCTAACAAAGAGCGGTGATAGACTGGCCCATTGGGCATTGGTTCACCGGGGGTCAGATCGATGGGGAGCCTGACCTAGCAGTGCATAGGTACCCCGATAGGTGAGGAGAAGATATCTGAGTATTCTTCCACGACCTTATCTACTTGCTTATTCTATGTGGAGAGGTCGGCCACAGAGACCCTAGATGTGGCTGTGATATTTCGCTTATTCTGAGAGTGAATCATGAAGAATAAAAACTTTCCCGTCTGAGAGATGACCTTCCTTCATTTCTTAGCAGAGATCAAAGAAATAGCACTAGGTGGGACTGCCTTGGGTATCTTGTACAATTTCCTGTTCAAAGTAATAATAACATTGCGAGGCCTAGACTCATATACAACATGACATTTCCATAAATAATGTTGGACCGAAATAACATCACATACTTCGAGAGGAGAAACATCACACAATAGCTCATCTTTGAAGGGCTTAATGTCGTATGAAAATCAAAACTATTGGCTGACATGGATATCGCTTCCTTGGTGGAGCCATCCAATGGTGTAGGGTTGTGGATGCAATTTTGTCAGTAGGGCCAGCCGCTTGACGACCTCTGCTGAGACGAGGTTCTTATGGATACCACTATCCATGATGAAGTCAGCGTGGTTCCTGTCACCCACATCTGTGAATGTAAGAGGCGTTCTCCTTCTTCTGGCTCATCTGGTTCACCAAGTTGGAGCTTGGTGGTAGCAATGGTGACACTGGGTTCCGCATCAATGATCCATCATCCACTTTCTGGTTCATAGGCCTTCACTTCGGCCACCAATGAATATTTTGAGCGACAGTCAACAGTGTTATGCCAAGGGCTCTTATGGAAGTCGCACCATTTCCTGGTATCTTTCTTTGTCTTTATGGTGTCCTTCTTTTCTTGCGGCTTGGACTGGTTGTCCTGATACTATCCATATTTTCTCTATCCTTTTTTCTGTGGGTTGGGGCTGCCCTTTCGTGGCTTTTTTTGTGAGCGGTTCCTAGGCCCAAATTACTGCGTCTTTTGTTTGAGCTTCTGCTCGATTTTGATGACATATCGGTAGGCCACACCCAAGGTTGAGATGTCCAAAAATTCCATTTTAGTCAGGATGTATCTATGCAGTGTGCCGCAATAGTTGAGAACTAGATTTCACATCGAATATTTTATACCCATCTTGGTGCGCAAGGTATGAAATATATTCGTGAAATCTAGCACTGCTTGGTCTCTTTCTTGCTGCAGTGTGGCCCATTTGGTATATAAGTCGTCATAACTTCCGAAAGGGTAGTATTGTTCCTTAATATCACCCATGAAGGAATCTGAAGTGGCCATGACTGTAAACAATGAGGGTTCCTCTATTTCCCTTTTCTCACAGAAAGTTTCCCACCAATCTTTGACACGGGGAATGGCTTTGAGGAGCGCAAAAGTAATCTTTTCTCTATTCGAAAAGTTATGGACAAAAAAATACCCTTCTAGTAGATTCAACCACTTGTCTACAAAATATGCGTCTATCTGACTTTCAAATATAGGAATATCAAAGTTTATTTGTACCTTGAAGGGGGTGGAACCTCTGCTCGAATAAGATGTGTCGCTTGTTGGGAGTCGTCGAAAGATTTGCATGAAACTATACATCATCTCGTTCATTTGTTGCATGAGGGATTCCTCAATAAACAATTTGAAATGATCTTCTATCCTATCATATTTGTTTTCTCATGCCATGAGAGGTCACTTGGGTGTGCGAGAGAGTTTTTCCTCAAGAGAAACAAGCTCGAGACCCAACTCTTTGTAATCTGACCTCATTGGGGACATGCATTAAGACGACAAGGAGTAGACAACTCTAATACCACTAATTCGGATTTTATGAGTAGAATGAAATGATTACACATTATTAATAGGTTCTTAACACAAAATGATAGAAATATAGTAAAAATGGTTTTCTATTCAATAAGGAAATAAGTTGAAACTGTAAAATGCAGCGGAAACAAGCTTGCTGGAATGGTGGCGGCTTATATATGAGAAGAGATGTGATGGTTGCACTCATTCGCAAGAAGATGATTACAATGAGGCTCTAAAGTCCTTTTTACAATAAAAAGGAATGAAAAAAACCCTAGACATCCAAAAACCTAACCCTAGGAGATGAAGCACCAAAAGTCATGTGGGCCCCGTTTGGGTAAGTTAGTACATCAAGTTCCCAGGGTCGTAACTTTTGCATACGATCTCCGTTTTAGGCATATGATATCCCGTTCGAAAGGTATCGTTGAGGAGATTAATTTTGGGGGCTCAATCATTCCTTTAGCTATCATTGAGAATCTCTATCTTGAAAAAAACTCATTTAGGCCCTCAAAGTGGCCCCGGAAGTTAAAACTGCTAAAAATAGTAAATTTCCAAAATTGCCAGAAAACTGTTTTGAGCCAGTTGGAAGAGGTTGGTGGCCACCGATATCCACCTAGATCACTTGATAAATTTTATCCTTCCTCCAACTCCAGAATCCTTTTAACCATGTTTAGATATGGAGCCAATTTTGGCATTCAGGAGCTTTGGATGCTGAGCAGGAATATCTCCCGGAGGACGATCTCTCTAATTTGACGTGGTGGCCCGATTTAATATGATGTCACAACTGCTGGTGTGTCACAAAAGGAGAGTGATACATGTCACTCGAGAATGAGTATATGGCATCCCCAAAGGTGTCTAAACTAAGTGCCACATGTCAGTGCCATATGTATGCCACGTATCTCTGACAGATGAGCACCAAGCATATGAACTGATGAAATCCAAGTTTCTTCAGCACTTCGGGGTTCAAGATTTTCCGCATGTAGAGTTTTTATAACTCCCGAAGGGATGAAATCATGAAGTGATTAGCGTGTTCTTATCACTAATTAAACCTGGATTAAGCCATTTTTATCTAAATATTTTGAGACTTTGGGGCTTTGGTTTCTAAGAACTATGCTTGCTTTGAATGGAAAACTCCCAGAGTGACAATGCTGCGAAGTGAGGTGGTGTCCTGATGTCATATGATGTCATGATGGATAAGTGTCATGTGATTCGACACTTTTGTCTGGTCGTTAAGCCTTGCGTGACTTTGAAACTCCAAATGCACGAGAGACGTTAATATGAACTGTGCATGGGATCTCCATTGTTGAAAATTGAACCTGTTTTCTTGTATTTCAAGCCTGAAATGGACTTCTCTGAATGTTTCATTTTGCAGTCATGGTTGTTTATTTTACAAACAAATGACTTGGATGACCTGCTGTGAGCTCAATCAATGGAAAATAAGATGGTCAGTAATTCAAACCAAATCCTGATATGTCTTTATCCTTCAAGAAAAACAGAAAAAAATTGTGGAAAGAATCAGTCAAGAAAGACACTAAGGACAACCAAGTAATTGAACAAAAGGGAAACTAACTTTATCAACCAGAAGAGGAAAAATTTATAGGAAGGTATGTGGAAAAGAGAGAGACAGGGCAGGGGTGTGGACTTAGGTCTTAACAACAACTACATGTGACCGTTAACAACTTCATGTGATAAAAATATTGGTAAATCATATTGAATCTGCTCTCACAGGTGAAATATCTCTGGATCACCCTTAACACCTTGTCAAATCCCTCAACCAAGTTGCTTGTAGGCACTCCCTTTGATAGGTTATCTCCCTGACATTATGGTTTGAGGAACTCTTTAGAGAAAGATGCATTAAGATTCATGGATTTAAGCCATATTTCACTAGTGTTGGGTATCTCAGTGGTTGCTACAATGGTGGCTTCAGACACCTCCATTTCAAGGGTTCCCACCTTAGTTTTGGTGCCATCAAAATTGAAGGATAACTCTCTGGCTACCTCAGGTTGTCCCCTCTGCATATTCTGACATAAATTGAAACATCCAACTCACTGGAAGACCTCTCTGATCAAAGATTCAACATCAAATAACTGCATATCATAGGTCTTGGTATTGACTACACCCCCACCCTTCTGAGCCTTCTTTTTCTATGGTGTATCCATTTCCTATTATAGGAGGAAAAATAATACAATAATATGAGGGATGTGACAGGACAAACAAAGAACATAGGTCTTAGGGTTTGGAATGATGGTATTTTTCAAAGATGGTTTCTTTTAAGGATTCAAAGTTATCCTTCCTCTTTGACTTCTAAGCTTATGAACGGGAAACTGGTGGTTAAGAAATGGAAGAAAACCCTTCAGGAAAATGGATATGCAAGGAGGAAGAAACTGCCAAAGTTTTAATTTTAACACTTCACCATCATTTTCAAGGTCATCACAACTTTAATCAGCAAGGCTCTTTAAATTTCCGACGTAGACAAACTTTAGACTTGAAATAACAATTGAAAATTTAAAGGAAATCAATTGATACGGGTTATGTGATCATACAATAACGATCCTGAGTTTGATGTATAGGCTCACAGTGCCAAAATAGGGGATTCGTAGCATAATCTGTAGCAGATTTCGCAGTATAAACAACAAAGGCCAAGAAAGAGATAGGCACAATGGATTTGACAACAAAATTTTCTCAATTGTAGTAAAATAAGATGAAAACACTATAGCTGTCTGAGAATTGGTGATAGAAAAGGTAAAAGGGCCAGGTTGTTGATGTGGATCCTCAATTCGCAACGCCTAGGAGGGGAAACACAAGAACAACCTTAATATGATCTTCAACAGAGCTCAAAAAAATCAATGAGTAACTGGACACTGTGGCTTAATAGTAGATATGCTTCAGATTGTATGAAACCTCCTGCAAAAACTCTAACCTCCAATTCACCTTCACTATATAGTTGGTAGAATATTCCACAACACTTGTCCAAACTTCAGCGCCAAACTAGGAGCAAATTTGAAATCTTTGAGAAAACAGTTAAACAACCTTAAATGACTAAATCCCAAATTATTTCCTTTAAATCATGGATATTGAAAACAATGAGATCGGTTGACACAAGCCTCATAAGTGCAATAATGGTAATGAGGGAAGGTGTACTTAACATGTGCTATGAAATGTCCTGATGAGATGGCAGTGTACTAAACCGGATTTCATTTGACCTTCTAATGGGTAGAGGGACAAAGTGGAGGGGCTTAAGTGCATAGTGGAAGTGGTGACATGTCATGGTAGTGGTGGCATAAGGGTGATGGTGATGGTTGTCTAAAATATTGATAAGATGAATATATAAACCAAAGGTATGGGCCAACATCAACCTTGATTTATTTTGCTAAAACCTAAGAAAACCATAAAGAGGAGACCAAAAGTAAAACCATTTTTTTTTATATACTGGGGGAATCGACAACTCGTGGTTCTCGTACTCGCGTGACATGGGGTCGATACTCGTCCACTACCACTATAACCCCAGGTGCATCACACAACTTGCAAGCATGGAGCACAAGTAAATCAGGGTGAGAATCAAACTTGAGACCTCCTTTACATATTTCCATCCATTTACATGACACTTGCCAATCGATCTACACCACTACGGGCGATCAAAAGTAAAACTTAAACAAGGCTATGGATAAACATTTAAAAAAATCCAAGGATGAATTGACCCACAAAAAATTCATGTGACCCTTAACAACTTCATGTGATAACACCAAGTGTGGGACTGAAGAGCATCACAAGGATGGATACCCAATATTCGCGCAGTATTTCATGACAGGAGCACCGAATCCATTACCAGGAGGAGGGTATTGTGAGATATGTAAGACACAGGGTCATCATCCAACAAAGTGTCCATTATGTTGGAAATACTGAGAGGGGGGTGAATAAATATTTAGAGAAATAGTATTTTTGAACTTGTACTTCAATCAGATCATGTATTCAATTTATATTCAATCAACAATGAAGAATATCCAATGAATAATGACGAATAGTATAAGAGATACACCAATACACCATGCACAATATATAATAAGTAATCATGTATTATTGTTCAAAGGAAGTAATGACTTCCAAAGGTAGCTACATATTCCAAATATAAAGGGGGGGATAAACCTCCAAAAGGAAGATACAATGTTCCAATATCAAGAGAGGATTGACCTCTCCATCCTCCCCCTTCCTTCCACAAAAGAATATATGAGAGATATTAAAACTTTAAATTAAATTATCACCATCAACCAACCATCACATAGAACCTGATAATTCTTCCAGAGACTTCTTCAACTTTTGCAATTATTCACTTCTTGGAATACTCTGATCGTATAGATAATATTACTCAATGTTTTCTCTGAAACGCCTCCAAGTTTCACTCCTTGAATCCTCCCATAAAAGGATTTAAAGAGAAAATGGTAGACCTTATTCAATTTTGGCTTATTCAGGAGAGCGAACTTGTACAGTATGCCCCACACTCAATATTTAACATCAGATTCTAACATTTGTACACATGAAACTACAACCCGTAATATTTCTAATGAAATTTGTCTCACTTCATTTGGATTCTCTATGAAGACATTATGATTGTTTTACCCAAAACATCTATTTATGACTAGCTTCAGGACTAGTCAAAAACCCTATCTTCCACAAAGTGTATCTCCACAATTATAGCAAATAAATAGCTGAAATTTTTACCACAGGTACCTAGATATGTCTTCTCAATGTTGTACAAATTTTACCATCTGAATTGTTCTTGAAACAAAGTTATAGCGAAAATGGTAAGATGACCTGTAAATAACATACCTTAGAACACATCACCAAAAGACTTCATCCTCCTTTGAAATTCGACCTTCTTTACTTCAGATTTCCTCTGAAATTTGACTTATATCTTCTTGTTCATTAACAAACTTGTGTGTGTTAAAAAAATGAATGTATAATGAGATGTATTTATACCCTTTATGTCACTTCCTTTTAACATTAGGGCCGACATGTAGTTTCTTCTTCAATTCAAATTGTCATCTTCAAAAATTCATTTCTCCTTAATTGTGAGGATCCACATGACATGCCACATACCACCAGAAGTGGCATGACTTATACTGTCCATCCATGGGTTTTGTATCTATATGTGTAATTTCCTTCATGTTTATCTACTTTGATCAATTGTGGGGTCCAAAAGGCAATGGCTAGGGTTGACATCAGTGACAACAACCAATCTTCCAACAATCTCCTCCTTTGTCATTGATGGCAACACTCATGGTCCCCCTGTCATCAAGATCCCAAATTCTTTCCCCCTTTGAAATTAATGGAAAAGGTTGGGGCTTCTCCCCCTGAGTTTAATGGCATAAGGTGACCTTCTTCTTTGGGGTTTCTCCCCCTCAACATGTGGCACTCAATAATAATTCACCCTTATTTTTGGTCTTTGGGACTTTTTCTTCCTTGGAATCCTTTTGTGTGGCTTATGTCTTCTCTCTCACCTTCATGTCTAGAATGTATATGTTGTTCGGTCTTATTGTTGTAGTTGCAACCAATCTTCTTGAGTTATTTTCTCTGATTTTATATTTTCAGGATTCAAACGTAAAAGTGTATCCTTGATCACATATTTTGCTGACACTAAGGAGATTATGATTCATATCTTCAACCAATAGGACTTTTCCTGCTTTTACATTTTCACTTCCAAGCTTAACAGTTCCTTTTCCAAGTATTTTGGTAGATGATTCATATCCAAATGCAACATTTCCACCCTTTTTCTTCAAGCTGACAAATTTTCTTTGATATTCGGTCATATGAGATGAGCACCCATTGTCTATGAACCATTCATCTTATTCTTTGCATTCTTTAGTGACCAATGTTATTCGACAGTTTTCATTGTGTGGAATTTCTTTCCTTTTCCATGTTGTAGTTGGTATAGGGACATTTGGCATAGGATTATCTTCCTTCATCTCTCTACGATCTCGTGCTTTATGAAAAAGATTATTACACTTGTAGTATACAATATTTTGATCCATTAATGGGTCAAATGTATTATAATTTTTGTTGATAGGTCTACGAACATTTCCATATCTACTATTTTCACCATTCATGTAGCTTGCGTAGTTATTCCTTTCATTGATTCTACAATTGATTGCTTTGTGTCCAAAATTTCCACAAGTATAACAATGTCCAAGAAAGAAGTTTTGATACCCGAGAGTAAGTGATCTTATTTGTGGTGTGGTCCGTCTGGGTTCACGATCTATTCTTCTATAGTTTCTTTCATAATGATTTATTTCATAACTGATGGGAGAGGATCTTCTTTATGTCTCATTCCTTCTAAATTCTAGTCTTCTATCTTGTTGTTCAACTTGCTCTGGAGTGTTGGTTTCATCATTTTCATCTTCCTTCTCTTGTTTTGTTGTCTTCAAAATGTCATTGTATCCTAGTCCTGTCTTGTCGTTTGGAGATATTTGACTGATAAGGATCTCATATAATTTTTTAGTTCTTTTTTCAAACTTATTCAACTTTTCTATTGTCAATAGTAGCTCCCCTTTTGTGTGATCCAATTATGCTTTCAATTTCTCATAATCTTCTAATTTTCCCTTCAAACTATCAATGGTATTTTCAAGCTTGTAATTCTCTTCTTCACAACTACTAAATTCACCTTTTAGTATTATGTTTTTGTTTATAAGCTTGTTGTTTTCAGTTTCAACATGCTTCAACTTTTCAAGATTCTCATCTTCTTGTTCACTCCTCTACATTTTCTTTGTATCCCCAAATGGAATCAAGGTTGGTTTCTTCATCTGAATCTTCTTCATAAATGATTTCTTCTTCTTTATAACTCTTGTGATCATGATGCTAGGTTTCTTGGGTTATGAAGAGGACTTCTCCTACATCATTATCTTCTTCATCACTCTCATCTGAGGATATGTTATCATCCTTGGAGTAGAATCTCTTTTTATTGTTGAGACTTCTCTTTTTATAGTAGAATTTTTTAGCAATATGTCCTCTTCTACCATAGTTAAAGCATTTGAGAGGAGACTTACCTTTGTATCTTCCAGTTCCCTTTTGGACCCTTCTTACAAAATTTTCTATTTCTTCATCAAGGTCATTATCCTTGTCTTTTGTCTTATTTATGGCTTTAAAGGCTGCTTCATTGTTTGACTTGTCACTTTTTGTACCTATTCTCATTTCATATGCTATAAGAGACCCATGTAATTCATCCATTGTCATTTTGGTCAAGTCCCTAGTTTCTTCAATGGCGGATACCTTAACATCATACTTCAAGAGAAGTGATCTCAACACTTTCTATACAACCAAGGATTCATTGAGCTCTTCTCCTAATCCTATAATAGCATTAACAACTTCATCAACTCTAAGAAAATAGGTTGCAATATATTCCTTTTCATCCATCGTCTATTTTTCAAATTCTTCTCTATGTCATTGAAGCTTGACCTACTTAACTTTTGGATCACCTTGATAGATACTCTTGAGTTTGTCCCATACCTATTTAGTAGTGTTGCAACCCGTTACTTTTCTGGGAATGGTTGGTGCCAATGCTCCTAGAATAACATGTATGGATTTTGAATTACAACTCATAAGCTTCTTCTCATTTGGATCAATTGGAGCATTCTTTGGGATTACATAGACATTTACAGCTGAGTACCAAATGTCTACTCCCAAATATGTTAGTTAAGTTTTCACTCTATTAATCGAGTATGCATAATTGCTTCCATCAAATTGTTGAATCCCATTTGGAATTTTCTCATGGTCATCCATCTCTACTTAGGATTTTCCTTCCAATGGATAAATTGTTATGAAGGCAACCTGCTCTGATACCAATTGTTGGAAATAATGAGAGGGGGGTGAATCAATATTTAGAGAAATAATATTTTTGAACTTGTACTTCAATCAGATCACGTATTCGATTTATATTCAATCAACAATGAAGACTAACCAATGAAAAATGAAGAATAGTATAAGAGATACACCAATACACCATGCACAACATATAAGAAGTAATCATGTATTATTTTTCAAAGGAAGTAGCTACAACTTCCAAATATAAAGGGAGGGATAAACCTACAAAGGGAATATACAATCATCCAATATCAAGATATTATTGACCTCTCTATCCTTGCCCCTTCCTTCCACCCAAGAATATATGAGAGATAATAAAAATTTACATTAAATTATCACCATCAAGCAACCATCAGATAGAACCTGATAATGATTCCTGAGTCTTCTTCAACTTCTGCAATTATTCACTTCTTGGAATACTTTGATCCTATAGATAATATTACTCAATGTATTCTTTGAAAATCCTCCAAGTTTCACTCCTTGAATCCTCCCAGAAAAGGAGTTACAAAAAAAATTGTAGACCTTATTCAATTCTAGTTTATTTAGGAGAGTGAACTTGTACAACATGCCCCACACTCAATATTTAACATCGGATTCTGAAATTTGTACACAAAAAACTAAAGCCCGTAATATTTCCAATGCAATTGGTCTCACTTTATTTGGATTCTCTATGAAGATGTTATGACTATTTTTCCTGGAACACTTGTTTATGACTAGCTTAAGGACTAGTAAAAAACCTTATCTTCCATAGAGTGTATCTCCACAATTATAGCGAATAAAGCGCTAAAATGTTTACTGCATGTACCTAGATATGTATTCTCAACATTCTACAAATTTCACCATTTGAATAGTTCTAGAAACAAATTTATAGAAAAAATGGTAAGATGACCTATAAATAACATACCTTAGAACACATCACCAAAAGACTTCATCCTCCCTTGAAATTCGGCCTTCTTTACTTCATATTTCCTCTGAAATTCGACTTATATCTCCTTGTTCATTAACAAACTTGTGTGTTTTGAAAAAATGAATGTATAATGAGATGTATTTATACCCTTTATGTCACTTCCTTTTAACATTAGGGTCGACATGTAGTTTCTGCTTCAATTCACATTGTCATATTCAAAAATTCATTTCTCCTCAATTGTGAGGATCCATGTGATGTGCCACATACCAACGGAAGCAGCATGACTTATACTATCCATCCATGGGTGTTGTATCTGCATGTGTAATTTCCTTCATGTTTATCTACTTCAATCAAATTTGGGGTCCAAAAGCCAATGGTTAGGGTTGACATCAATGAAAACAACCAATCTTCCAACACATTACTGTAGAAGTATCAGGGTACCCCCAGGAACTTGTTTTCAAATTTTTGCAAGTCAGTTAGTGATGAAGAGAAGGATTTTCATGCATTCGATTTAATAAGGGAGAATACTTCGTACATGTACATGATTCGAGAGGAGAATGTTGTGAAAGATGATAGTGGGAAAAAATATAGTAATCAGAGAGGCTTCAATCCATGGAACGGAGGGAATTTTGGTAGAGGTTGAGGTAGAGAAAATTTTAACAGAGGAGGAAGAGGGTGGATCATATGTTATAACTGTAATCACCCATACATTTAGCCCATGATTGCCAGAATCCGTGTACAACATGCACATACTATCGCACATCGGAGAATTCAACAGAGGATTTTCCTCAATTAGTGGAAAAATGGAAAACAAGAGGGAACCAGAACCAAAATGTGCAGAATATATCAGCTGAAAAATGTAATGAAGAACCAAGAATAACAGTTTTTATGCACAAAGGAGATAAAACAAGGGTTGATGTGAAAAATTGAGGGAAGCATACTGAACAATGGCTAAGGAAGTCAACATGGCATATGCTAACGTTAGATCCTCGACAAGAAAAGGTGACATATAGAAATTCAAGGAAAGAGATAATTGGATAGGATTGGGGAGCATCGACATCAACTCACCACATGTCAGATATTGCACAGAGCTATTGAAGATGACTGAGAAGGTAAGTACTCTAAGATAATTTATGAGAAGTTGTGTACAAATGATAAAATATGAAAATGCACTGAATACAATATATGAAATGATTGATCAATGTAAACAAGATAGAGAAACTCCCATCACCCAAAGTGTGGTGAATTAGGTTCTATGTCAAAACAGGACCAATGGGGAATTTATATTTAGTGCACATATTGGAGAATATGAGGTGGATAATGTTATCCTGTACTTGGGATTTGATGTGAATGTATTACCTAAATAGACATAGGAGATGATGGGTAAACCTAAGTTGGTTTGGTCTCATGTTCATTTAAGGCTTGCAAATCAAAATAAGATCGTACCAATTGGTCGATTGACAAGATTAGCTATGAACATAGATGGGGTACAATCTCAATAAAATGGACGTGTATTGTTGATTGTCGTCCATGATCTCAATAACCTCAAACTATGGATTTGTTTAGTCAAAATATTACAAAATAGGGAGCTCTGCTCAACCATTCAAACCTCAACATAACCTTCTCTTGATGTATTTATAGTCTAAAATATAAAACCATATCTTGATATGTGAGATGTACTTTATAGCCTAGGATTCTCCACAAAAAGATACTAATATAACATCTGTACAAGTGAAACTAAGAGACTTCTAGAAACATGGAGCATGTTGGAAACCACTCTAAAAAGATATAAATGACATGCTTTTCTATTGCTAAGGCACATCTCCATCACTACCATGTGTCCTCCAAGCCTTTGTGTTGAGCTCCATCTGCCATATGGTGATCCTTGGTTCCCTCCAAATCATCAAAGTTAAGAAGAGGCAACGAATTCAAAACTACTGACTGTAACAACCAATTTGTAGCATCTTTTCGTAGCGCAACTGGTAGCGAATTCCATAGTGCCCGCCTATGTAAAAAATTTATGTAATAGATTCTGTAGTGCTTTCAGTAGAATATTTTGTAGCACCGACCTGTAAAAATGTTCTGCAAAAAAATTTCATAGCGAACTTACACTTTATATCTGGCTAGGTGATTCCACAACACTTTCAGTAGCGAATCTACAGAACAGTCTGTGTGGATGATTCCATAGATCCAAGCATTATGAAATGATCTGTGTTTTTCTATTTCATGCAATGAACCTCAAAAACCCAAATTTTTTTTAGAAGAAGCATAATGAGCTTGTAGATTCCTTCAGTAGGTGAAGTTATAACACTTCCCTCAAAACTTCAAGTTGTAAAAGATGATCATTATAAAAAATGGGTTTGTCATCCTTTCCATTTCATCTTCTCAACCTGACACTTCTGCTTCTTACAAGAGCACTTCCCTTTTTTTCAGGGGCATTTCTTCCTATTGAATATTGGGCTAGAACATTTATATTCCTCTGGGCTAGATCATCCCTGAAGTGATGCAATTAATCTTTAAGTTTTATTTTTTGGGACTGTATGATTATGTTTTGCATGTAAAAAGTCTGAAGTTTCCTATGGAGGGGAAATAATATTCTTGTTGTAAACCTAGACATATCAAGGGTCTCATTGTACATGTCCATGAGTTCTTTCATCTTCCTCCTCTCAGTCAATCTTCCTTCCTTCAAATGGAAAACTTCCTTTCTAGCATCCATGAGATGTCTAATCAATCTCTTGAAGGTGGGATTATCTGGGGGAGTGATGATGTTTATGACTTCAACATGATTCTCAGTAGTTTCACCCTTACCTTTGTCTTTATTCTAAACAGAATATTTGGTTATGAACTCAATAGTCTTCCCAAAAGTATCACCTTTACCCCTATCTTTCTTTGGGACAAAAGATTTGGTTATGACTTTTGTTTCAACATCTTTCTTATGGGATAATGATCTGGTGAAAGGCCTCCTAAATCTTGTCTCAGTTGCTGCAGTAGGTGAAGGAAAATGCAATTTTCTCCCCTTTTTGGCTGGGGTTTTGGCTGATGAGGGAACTTCCTCTAGTTCAGGTGTAGGTTGAGGTGAATGTTCCCTTTGTAGGGAGTGATGGAAATCCATATCTTCTTCTTCAACTTCCTTAGGAACTTCTTTCTCTTGGGAAATATGTTTTCTCTTTCTCTTTTTTCTTGTTTCTACTTGGGCAACACTACTAGTTGGAAAAGGGATCTGCACCCTATATTGAGGTGTAGAGGCTACATCTAGCTGCAGATTAGCAGAGACAATGAATTGTTCCCAAGTGAGGTTTCTTTTCTTCAATTCTTCCATTACAAGAATTCTGATCAACCATGAGTGGGAAAAACTAGTGTCCACAACCTTGGACTTGGCTTGGACCCTATCAACCATTTTTGCCATACTTCTAAAAGGATAGAAATGTATATTCATCAAATCCTTTCCTATGAAGTGTAGAAAAAGCCTAATGTGGTAATGGTATATCATGTTGAATATTCCCTCACATGTAAAATATCTCTTGATAACTTTTAAC
The DNA here is from genome assembly GCA_009831015.1 of Picea engelmannii. Classification (NCBI taxonomy): domain Eukaryota; kingdom Viridiplantae; phylum Streptophyta; class Pinopsida; order Pinales; family Pinaceae; genus Picea; species Picea engelmannii. Next base: position 910,152 of record ML777035.1, on the reverse strand, counting down.
ATTTTGTCAAAACCCTCAACCAAGAGGCTCCTAGGCACTCCCTTGGAAAAATTATATTTTTGATGATCTGGCTTGAGGAAATATTTAGAAAAGGCTAAATTGAGAGTCATATATTTGAACCACCCTTCATGAATTTTGGGTATCTCAGTGATTTCTACAATGGTGGCCTCAGATACCTCCAACTCAAGGGTTCCTACCTTGGTCTTAGTTCCATCAAAGTTTAAAGAAAATTCATTGGCTACTTCAGGGTGTCCCCTCTACATGTTTTGACAGAAATATAGGAAACAAACCCTTTGGACTACCTCCCTGATCAGAGATTCAACATCAAATAGGTGCATATAATAAGGCTTAATCCTGACTACACTCCCACCCTTGTGAGATTTCTTCTGTTGAGGTGTATCCATGGATAGAAGCAATATATCAAATAGTGTAATATTATGAGAGGTATATGAAACCAAACAAATACAAAAGTATTTAAATTTTTGAAAGGTGGTGTTAAGAACCAAATATCAATATAGCATAGAAAAACCTCAAAATAAGTACTCAACTCCTTGAAAAAGAGAGAAATTCATATAATAAGCCTCTTCAAGGGGGCAACCTCCTTATGCCCACATAAATGTACAAATAGAAGATGATTCCAAATGAAAATGTCTCCTTGGTATATATAAGAGACTAGGAGGTATAATTACAAATAATGGATTAAATCCGACATAAATAAAATAACATTACTAATGTAATATGCCCCAATTAAGGGGTAATGAGCCATTATTTAGGGCTTAACATGCCCCTCCCCTTGAGACAAGTGTTGTCTGCAATGCTTGAGTAAATATGGATGTTTCTGTATAAAAGAATCATCTTCCCAAGTGGAATATTCAGCTGATAGTTTCCTCCATTTAATGAGATACTCTGAAATGGATCTATTCCTCAGCTGATGAATTCTTGTGTCAGTGATGGCTTTAGGCTCCATTATTGTTTTTTCTTCCTCATCAAGTTCTGGCAATATAGATTGAATTGGGATCTTGTCACCTATAACCTTCTTTAAGCATGAAACATGGAAAACTGGGTGTACTCGTGAAGATGTAGGCAACTCCAATTTGTATGCCATAGTACCAATCTTTTGCAACACCTTATAAGGGCCATAATACTTTGGTGATAATTTATTATCCTTCTTGGCTTTCTTTAAGGACATCTGTTTGTATGGTTGTAGTCTTAAAAACACCCAATCTCCTACTTCAAAACTTCTTTCACTACGATGTTGATCTGCTTGTTGTTTCATGCGATTTTGTGCCATGGTTAGGTTTTCCTTTAATATTTGGAGAACTTGTTGTTGATGCTCGATGTGATCTTCCACTGCTTGAACCTTAGATTTTTATTTAAGAGAAGAAGTGATGGAAGGAGGGTGGTATCCATAGAGTGCCATGAATGGTGTCATTTTTGTTGCAGTATGAAAGGAAGTGTTATTCCACCATTCTGCCAAGGGTAACCATTTGAACCATTGTGTTTGTTTATTAGAGACAAAGCAACGAAGGTAGCATTCCAAACATTTGTTCACTATCTCAGTTTGTCCATCAGATTGAGGATGATAGGATGAGATATGAGCTAATTGAGTACCCAAACAAGAAAATAATTATGTCCAAAAATGTCCAGTGAAGATGGGATCTTTGTCACTTACAATAATCTTTGGGCTTCCATGTAGCTTTTGAACTGTCTCCATGAATGTGGTGGAAATTGTACTAGATTTGAAGGGATGAGAGAGTGCACATAAGTGTGCGTACTTGGCCAGTCTATCAACAATAACCATGATGACACTCTTTCCTTCAGACTTTGGTAACCCTGAGATGAAATCCATGGAAAACTCCTCCCAACGCTGAGTTGGGATGGCTAATGGTTGTAAAATACCTGGGGTCTTAATTGTTTCCACCTTATTTTGTTGGAAAACCAAACATTCTGCCACAAACCTTTGAACATCAGTTTTAAGACCATCCCAAATAAATTCCTTCTTGACCCTATGGTGGGTTTTCAAAAATCCCGAGTGCCATCCTACTGGAGAGGTGTGCAATTCCAATAGTACCTTTTGTTTGAGTTGGGATTTATTACATAAATATAAGTGATCTTTGTACCATAGTGAATCATTTTTCCATGTAAATGTATTTGATGCACTGGAATCCTACTGCAACCTTTGAATGAGAGTCCACACTTTTTCCTCATTCTACCATTCATCCCTTGCTTCTATTATCCAATCAGGTTGGATGATCGAGATAACACAGAGAAAGGCCTCAACATATTCATCCTTTCTTGAGAGTGCATCTGACACAACATTCTGCTTCCCTTTTCTATAGACGATTTCAAAATCATAACCCAATATCTTGGTTACCCATTTTTGTTTTTCTTCTAAAGATAGTCATTGTTTCAAAAAATATTTAAGCCTATCATGATTTGTTTTGACCTTGAAGTGCCTACCTATTAGGTAAGGATGTCATTTCTTCAATGCATGTAGTATTTCCATCATTTCATTCTCATAAATGGGTTTTTGTAAGTCCTTTCCCTTGAGTTGTCGACTTTCAAAATCTAGGGGCCTTCCTTCTTGCATTAGGACAACACCAATTCCATTTCCCGATGAATCAAATTCCACAATAAAGGTTTTTGTGAAGTCTGGAGTGGTCAATACAGGAGCTTTGCACATCACCTCTTTAATTTTTTCAAAATATTTACTTGTCTCTGGAGTCCATGAAAATGCATCCTTCTTAGTTAGTTCCGTTAAAGGTGCTGCTATTCTTCCATAGTGCCGAAAAAACTTGTGGTAGTAACCTGTCAAACCCAAAAATCTCTAATATTCTTCAATGTTTTGGGAATCGACCAGTCTATCATGGCCTTAATCTTGTTAGGGTCTACCTTGACACCTTCATGAGATATAATATGACCCAAATACTCTACCTCCTTCACTCCAAAGAAACATTTGGATGATTTGGCATATAGTTGTTGCTCCTTTAGTAGTTGTAGCACCTTGTCAACATGTCACACATGATCCTCCCAAGACTTGCTATAGATTAGTATATCATCAAAAAATACTAACACAAATTTTAGAAGGAAGGGATTAAAAATGGAATTCATAAACCCTTGGAATGTGGAAGGTGCATTTGTAAGGCTAAAAGGCATGACCAAAAATTCATAATGGCCTTCATGAGTTCAGAATGTTGTTTTTGGGATATCTTCTTCCATCATTCTAATCTGGTGATAACCTGAACGAAGATCCAAATTTATGAAATAGATTGCTCCATGTAGTTCATCTAACAATTCATCAATGACAGGAATAGGAAACTTATCTTTAACAATGATCTTGTTGATCTCTCTATAATCTGGACACATACGCCATGCGCCATCTTTATTGAATACCATTACCACCGATGCAAAGTAAGAACTTTGGCTAGGTCTAATAATACCAACCTATGTCATTTCTTCAACCATGCGCTCAATTTCACTCTTCTGGGCATAAGGGTATATGTATGGCCTGATGTTAGGAGGAACACTCCCAGGAATTAGGTGAATATAATGATCATGATTTCGAGTGGGTGGAAGACCTTTGAGAATATCTTCAAATACTTTGGAATGCTTATCAATGATCCCTTGGAGATCTAGAGGAATAGATGGCTTAGATGTTTGAACATCTAGTGAGCATAGTTGTGCAATAACACCTTCATGCCCCCTTTTCAATAAATTTTTCATGCCATTAGATCTTATCACCTTACTGGGTTTCCCTGTGATACCTCTTAACTCAATTTCTTTTCCTTCCAATGAAAATTTCTTGAAAATTAAAAGCCATCGTTCCTAATGATTGTAACCATCAGATTCCTAGTACAACATCAACACCACCCATGAGTATATAAATCATTGGAATATTCATTACATATTCCCCCATAGTAAGATTGATGTTATTGCATTTTCCTGAGCAATTGACAGTTCCTCCATCTGCAATCATTACTTGAAACTATGGCGCTGGATATACAAAGAAATTGAGAGATTTGGCTAATTTATAGTACATGAAATTATGAGTACTGCCAGAATCAATTAGGACTATTACCTTTTTCTTTTTGATATATCCTTCGATCTTGAGGGTTTGAGGAGTGCTAATTCCAGCCAATGCATTACACGATGTCATGGGATTCAACTCTTCAGACAAAATTGCTTCTACGTTTTCATCTTGAGATGGTTCTTGTTCTTCTTCCTCTTCACAATCTATGTAGAATAATTTCTTCTCACCACACTTATGTCCCTTACTATACTTGTTGTCACAATTAAAGCATAAACCTTTTTCTTTTCTTTCCTCCAATTGTTGAGGTGTCAACCTTGTAGGTGTTTTAGAAGAAGGATCATTATTCTCTCTATAGCTATTAGGATTGGTCCTTCTAGTAACCATAGCCATATTTTTACTTTCGACATTTGATGCCACCTTAAATGAATTCTCCAATGATTTGGGTTCCCAAAGGCGAACCTCATGTTGAATGTTATCCTTTAAAGTTCCTATGAATACATCAATCAAGTGCTCATCTGGAATATCTGTTTCCTTTGTATTGAATCTTTGGAAGTTCTCAATGTGCTCTGTAACTAAACCCTTTTGCTTGATATTTATCAATTGGCTAAAGAAGGTATTGCTCCTTGTATCCTCATAGCATTCTATCATTTCTTCCATGAAAATTGTCCAAGTGACGAGTGATTTGCGAGAGCAAATCCATCGATACCATACAAATTGATTGGGTTCTAAATATAAAGAAGCAATTTGTACCTTTTGTGTATGTGGCACATTATGTAGATCAAAGAATTGCTCGATCTAAAGTATCCATGTGATTGGGTCCTTGCCATCAAAATTCCTAATATCGATCTTAGGAACATGGTTGGTCTTCAACCCAAAGTTGGAGTTTCTCCATTCTTGTTTCATCTTCCTTGTGTCCTCATCATGAATTTCATGGGACACATTTTCACTTTCAGGTGTCCTCTCTATTAGGGAATTTTTCATTCCTTCCATGATCTCCCTTTTTAAACCATCCATCTTAGTATCCATTAATTCCTCCAATTTAGCTTCAGTTGAATCCATCATCCCTTGTAGTTCATATTTTGTTACTGTCTTCTTTTGTAATTCATTTATGTCCCTATGCATTTCTTCACCTTCATAAAGAGTCCAAGTAGGAATTTCTGGAGGCTTATTTGGTGTAGAAGTTCCTTTTTTGGGTGGCATGTTGGCCAAGTATCACTTTTGAACCTTGATTTTGAGGTGGTTCTGCTAGACAATCTTTCTTCTGTTGTATCTCCAAAGTTTCAGCACTTCAGAGTATGAAACTTTATTTTTTGTAGTTCTCTGATATTTCTTCTCTGCAATGCCACAAGTCTGATCAAAATTGGATGTGCCAAGTGGAATTTAAGGTACCTTCCCCACAACTTTCTGATTTTTTGCCTTTCCAAGAGATCTCACTTGTATAGCGTGCCCTGCACAAAATAATTGATATAAAATTATGAAACTCGTACCAACAATACTACAGATTGTTCACTATCCAATGAAACTAGTCTCAAACTATACCACTATACTGCATACTGTCCACTATCCAATGAAACTAGTCTCACTCAATTTGGATACTCTAGGAAGAAGTTATGATTGTTTTACCTGGAACCTTCTTGAGACTAGTCAATAGGATTAGTCAGGTACCCTATCTTCCACAGGGTGTATCTACAAATGTAAGATGACCCAGAAGCTAAAAGTTTTACGAAAGATACCTTACTAATTTCTGTGAATAGCCTCCAGATTTCAGGGTTTGAAACGTTACAAAAAATATTTTATAGCAAAAATTCCTCAATGACTCAGTTCAAGATGATTCCATAACCCTATCTTGCACAGGTTGTATCTTTGAAAGTATAAGGCCTCAAGAGCTTAAATTTTAACCCAACTTACCTTGAACCGTCTACTAAATATACTCCAAGACGTTCCTTCTGAAATGTTGTAGAAACAAAGTTATAGTGAAAATTCCAAGGTGTCTTATATGTAGCAGTGAAACCTCAAGACCTTGAGCTCTGATAACATATGTTAAGAACCAAATATCAATATAGCATAGAAAAACCTCATAATAAGTACTCAATGCCTTGAAAAAGAGAGAAATTCAGATAATAAGCCTCTTCGAGGGGGAAACCTCCTTATGCCCACATAAATTTACAATTACAAGATGATTCCAAATGAAAATGTCTCCTTGGTATATATAGGAGACTAGGAGGTATAATTACAACTAATGGACTAAAGACGATATAAATAAAATAACATTACTAATTTAATATGCCCCAATTAAGGGGTAATGAGCCATTATTTAGGGCTTAACAGGTGGTCCTTATTTGGTCTTTGAGGGCTTTCCTCCAATTGATTTCTGAACTAATAAGAGAATGATTTGATGCCTTAAAATGGGGGAAAAAACTCCGCTGAGAAAGGTTATGCAAGGAGGCTGCACTGTTCAAGTTTGAGGCTGACATCAAGCCACCATACATGGTCATCATCATTCTAAGGAAAAGGCTCTTAAACTTTCACTGCAAGTAGACATTGAGACAAAAATATAGGATGAAACTGTGAAGGAAAAGATCCAACTTTGGAGATGTGAGCATAAATGATGACATTGCATTGACACAGAATTTGCAGCGCTAGAACATGGGATCTGTAACGCGGTTTGGACAACAAGAGCCAAGGGATAACTAGGAACGATAACTCTGATAGAAAATGATTCAATTAAATGGAGGAAGCTGACAGTATGTAGATGGCTAAGACATTTGTGACAACATAGGTAAAGGGGATGGTAGGTGGAAGAAACCATAGTTGGCAGTTCCAGGTGCTACGAAAAGATAAACAAAACCTTATGTGATCTTCAATAGAGATAGGATGGCTCAAGAAGTACCTGGACACTGAAGTTTGATAATTGTTGATATTATGAAAGAATGAAGTTGTCTACAACCACATCAATCTCCAATTCACCTCGATTATCTGGCCTATAGCATAATCCGCAACGTCGTCTAGACTAGTAGTTTCTGTAGCGCTGAGCTAGGAGAAGTATTTTGAAATTTTGATAAACAATTAGAACTCATTAATGACCAAATCATGATTATTCCTTTCGAAGAAAAGGGTGTTGAAAATAATGAAAAGGCATGACATCAACTTCATAATCACAAATTATGGTAAAGAGGGAGAGTGTACAAAATATGCACTACGAAAAAAACTAGTGAGTTAACAGTGTACTTGAAAAGGTTTTGTTTGACTCCCTAACGGGTAAGGGACATAGTGGAGAGGTTCAAGCATATGAATGGATGGAGTGACATGTCAGTTTTGTGGTGTCAAGGGGATGACAATGCTAGTTGTCAAATCAAGTGATGAGTCAAGGGTGTAAACCATAAAATGAACCAAGGGTATAAACCATAAGTGTGGGTCAAATATGTGAGCCAAGTTCCAACCTTCATTTATTTAAGTTATCCTAAGAAAACCATAAGGAGAAAATAAAAAACAAACTTTAAAAGACTAATGGATAAAAATTCAAACCTAAGGAAAAATTTGACTGATGACAACTTCATGTGATAACATTGGCTCCATAGGGGATGGCATGCTCCCTGTGAGATTCCAAGAACAAGCAACTTTAGTGTCTTATCCTAGGGCTATGGGGTCATTTATTCAAACAAAAATTAAAAAGGAAAAGTAATATTTACAATGAATGGAAAGCCACTCATGAATTAAGAAAAATACTTATTTAGAAAGTGCCCATTGACAGGGCCACCAAAAAATTTAGAATCCTCTAAGTTCTGCAATTTATAAGTATTATTTGAAAATACCTTAGAAATATTAAAAAATCCACAAGGCTTTGAATTTACCATTTTTGCCTTTGTCTTGCTTGAGTGCATCCCACTTGAGCACTAGATCTCCCAGCTAGAAATCTTCTTTTCTTACCCTCTTGTCAAAGGCTTTCTTGATCTTCTGTTGATGGTCCTGTGCTTTGTCAAGGGGATTATTATTGGGTATGTGTTATATTCTTTGCATGCGTGTGTGTAGATGCGCCAGATATGACAACTGGGTCTGACGATCCCTCATAGTAGTGCTTTGTTTGTGTCGTGTGTGTCGATAGATTTCCTAGGGGGGTCCCGGGGGGGGGCAAGTATGACCCCCCCTAGTTATGCGCAGCGCCCTGAAATTGTTTTTGGGTGGTTTTTGCTATTTTTAGCAGTTTGCTAAAAATAATCCCGGTTTTAGGGATTAGGGTTTTGGTATCTATGAAATACCTAAAATCATTGTATATATTGTATAGTGAATGGTGAAATTCAATATAATGAATATAAGAAAGGTTTTCTCGATTGAGGGTTTCCGGTACAAATCTCTATGTACTATGTGAATGGGCCATTGATTAAATTATGTTTTGCTTAAGAATCTATATGCATTGGTTTACTTCATAGGTTTAAATCTTAGATGTGTTATCAGAGCTCGTTTTTGGCTTCAGAGGGATGCCTTTGTTGTTGAGGGTTTGGCTCGATCTTGATAGATCAAGTTTATCTTGGGTCTGTGATAAACCTGGGTTTAATGGGAGCTTTTGCAATGGTGATTTGAGTGCAGAAAGGGGAATGCAAGTTATTCTAGAATCAATATAGAGAAGTTCAACGGTAAAAACTTTGAGCTATGGAAGCTGAAGATGGAGGACCTTAGTGTAGAAAAAGAATAATGGATTGTTGTGGACCCTGGTACACAACCAACTGGTACGCAACCTACTAGCACACAAACAACTTGTACACAACCTACTAGTGCACAAACTACTATTACACCAACTATTGGTATGTCAAAGGAAGATTGGGAGAAGTTGGACATGAGAGAAAGGAGTACTATTAGACTCTACTTGGCATATTCTGTGTTGTCGAATGTCTCAGGATAATCTATAGCCAAGGAACTATGGGATAAGTTGGGGAATTTGTATCAATCAAAGTCCCTGGTAAACAAGTTGTTTCTTTGAAAGAAGCTGTATCATCTTAGGATGGAAGATGGAGATTTTGGGACAGAACATCTAAATGCCTTTAATACTCTGGTAAGTCAACTTGTCTCTGTTAATATTATGATTGCAAAGGAAGATAAGTGTATTACTTTGTTATGTTCTTTTCCAGACTCTTGGGATAATCTGGTTGTAGCAATAGGTAGTACCACTCAATATACATTGAAGTATGAGGATGTAGTTGCATCCTTGTTATCTGAAGAGACAAGGCAAAAAAGAATGGATGGTCACAACACATATGCTTTATTTATAAGAGGGCGTACCCAAGACAGGAACCCTGGTAAGCCTTAAGGCTGGAGATCTAAATCTACAGGTAGATCTAAGTCTGCAGGAAAATCTTTGAGGAAATGTTGGAAGTGTGGTAAAACAGGGCATTATAAGAAAGATTGCAAGTCTAAGAAGGTTGAAAAACCAAAGGGATATGATAGTACCTCTTTCACAGAGGCAAAAACCTCCACTGAAGAAGGAGGTGATGTTTATCTAGCATCTACAAGTACACATGCAGATTGTGATGTATGGTCGATTGACTCAAGTGCGTCATACCATATGACTCCTCACAGGGAGTGGTTCTCTAAATATGAAAAATATGATGGTGGTGATGTATTCCTAGGAGATGACTCGACAAAAAAAATCTTGGGTTGTGGAAGAGTTAAGTTGCTGCTAAAAGAAGGAAGGATTAGAACTCTCCCTGGGGTTCTGCACACTCCAAAACTATCCAGGAGCTTAATATCTGTAAGAAATATGGAAGATGCAGGAGTGGATACTATATTTGGAAAGGGAACTTTCAATATGGTATGAGGAGCAATGGTCTTTATGAGGGGAGTTTGGTGTGGAACTCTATACAAGTTGTTGGGAAGCACTTATACTAATGGGTGTAACAGTTATGTTGTACCTAAGAAGAGAAATGAATGAGACAAGACCAATACTCTCCCAGAAAAGAAGACCATGTTGTGGCATCAAAGACTGGGGCATATTGGAGAAAAGGGCATGTGAACACTACATGGTAAAGGTATGGTTGAAGGTATGCCTAATTGCACTCTGGATTTTGATTTCTGTGAAAATTGCATATACGGTAAACAAAATCGAGTAAGATTCCCATCTGGTGCTACAAGAGCAAAGGGGATCTTAGAGTTGATACACAGTGATGTGTTCAGACCTGTTCCTGTTCCATCCCTAGGTAAATATGTGTATTATGTTTCATTCATAGATGATTTTTCAAGGAACACATGGATTTATTTTCTTAGAAAGAAATCTAAGGTATTTGATAAATTTAAAGAGTTTAAGGCTCTGGTAGGAAATTAGACAGAGAAGAAAATAAAGGTATTGAGAACACATTATGGTGGAGAATTCTGTGGAAATGAATTCAAAGAATTATGTAAGATGTGTGGTATATCAAGGTAGAAGACTACTCCATACACTCCTCAACAGAATGGAGTTGCAGAAAGGATGAACATGACACTGATGGAAAAAGCAAGGAGTATGCTCAACGGTGTCGGGTTAGGAAAATAATTCTAGGCAGAGGCATTGGGTACAACATGTTACCTAGTCAATCGATCAACTTCATTAACATTGGATGATAAAACTCTACACGAGGTATGGTCTAGAAAGAAACCCTCTCTTCAACATCTTAGAGTGTTTGGTTGTGATTCTTATGTACATGTTCCAAAGTAAAATAGGAGTAAGTTGGATAAAAAGGCTGAAAAGTGTATCTTTATTGGTTATAAAGATGGTGTGAAAGGTTATAAGCTTTGGAACCCAGAAACCAAGAAGACTGTTTACAATCGAGATGTTGTTTTCAAAGAGGTAAAATATGTGTCCAAACAAGAATTCCTACCAACACAAGACGAACCTGAGAAAATAGAGCTTGATTTGGATGATGCAAAATTTGAATCATCTGAAGAGGAGGAAGCAGAAGAAGAAGAAGAAGAACCTCATACCCCAGTATTGAGGAGATCGATGAGAGATAAAAGGCAACCAGAGAGGTATAGTCCACCTAATTTTCATTCCAATTTTTCTTTATCTATTACTGATGATGATCCCAGAACTGTTAGGGAAGTAGTGAATTCAGAGGATAGTAAACTATGGAAGAAGGCCATGGTTGAACAAATGGATGCCTTGGATAAGAATGAAGCATGGGATATAGTTGAGTTTCCAGTTGGAAGAAAATTTGTTGGTAGAAAATGGTTGTTTAAGAAGAAGTTTAATGCAAAAGGAAAAGTGGAGAAATACAAAGCTCGGTTAGTAACAAAAGGTTATTCCCAGGTAGAGGGAATTGACTTTGGTGAGATTTTTTCTCCTCTTTCTATGTTAACTTCTATTAGATTTATTTTATCTATTGCTACTGCTTTTGATCTTGAAGTGGAACAGATGGATGTGAAGAAAACATTCTTACATGGGGATCTGGAAGAAGAAATCTACATGAAGCAACCATAAGGCTTTGTAGTGAAGGGAAAGAAAGAGCTGGTCTGTAAGCTAAAGAAGTCACTATATGGTCTGAAGTAATCACCTAGGATGTGGTACCAAAAGTTTGACACATACATCCTTGGATTGGGATTTGTAAGAAGTAGGGATGATCACTGTGTATATTCCAAGAAAGTTGGTAATCACTTCATTTATGTAGTGTTCTATGTTGATGACATGTTGTTGGTAGGAAATAACATGGATGTTATCAAGGAGGTGAAATCACAACTATCCTCCAAATTTGACATGAAGGATCTCAGTGCTGCTAACTTCATTATGGGAATGGAGATTAAAAGAGATTGTGCAAACAGGAAACTTTGGTTGAATCAGAGAAAATATGTTGAGACAATATTGCAGAGGTTTAATATGCATGGAAGTAAACTGATCAAGGTTCCTATTCCTATAGGTGTAAATTTATCTACAAATCAGTGTCCCAAGACACAGGAAGAAGAAGAGGACGTGTCTCATGTGCCGTATGCCAGTGCAGTTGGTAGTTTGATGTATTAAATGGTCTGTACTAGACCGGACATTGCACATGTAGTGTGATTTTTGAGCAGGTATATGTCAAAACCAGGTATATGACAACAGTAAAGAGGGTCTTCAGGTATCTTCGTGGCACTACCAATTATGGATTGTGCTACCAAGGAAGACCAGGATTGGACAAAGTGTTGGACATACATGGATTTGTTGATGTAGACTAGGCTGGAGATCTAGATCGCATAAGATCTACAAGTGGGTATGTGTTTAAACTATTTGGAGGAGAAATCAGTTAGATGAGCAAAAGACAGGCTGTAGTGGCACTCTCAATTACAGAAGCTGAATACATGGAAGCCACTCATGCAATCAAGGAAGAAGTATAGTTACAAATATTGTGTTCAGGTATTGGGTTGGTACAACAAGTAGTGAGATTAGATTGTGACAATCAGAGTGAAATATTCTTGGCAAAGAACCCATCTTATCATTCGAAGACAAAGCATATTGATGTTCAGTATCACTTTGTGAGAGACATGGTTGAGGAAAAGAAGGTGTTGCTGGAAAAGGTTGACACTTTGAAGAATGTTGTAGATTCATTGTCAAAGTATATGAGCATAGAAAATTTCTCCTGGTGTATAGTAACAATGGGCATTGCTGCCCTGGATTGTTGACTTTATAATCCCCTGGACCCATGGATGCAAAGAAAACAACAAGTGGGAGAATGTTGGGTATGTGTTATATTCTTTTCATGTGTGTGTGTGGTCGCGTCAGATATGACAACTGCATCTGACAATCCCTCGTAGTAGTGCTTTTCTTGTGTCATGTGCACTAGACGTTTTCCTAGGGGGTTCCCGAGGGGGGGGGGTAGGTATTCCCCCCTTGGTTATGCGCAGCGCCCCGAAATTGTTTTTGGGCGATTTTTTTCTATTTTTAGCGGTTTGCTAAAAATAATCCCGATTTTAGGGATTAGGGTTTTGGTATCTACGAAATACCTAAAAACATTGTATATATTGTATAGTGAATGGTGAAATTCGATATAATGAATATAAGAAAGGTTTTCCCGGTTGAGGGTTTCCGGTATAAATCTCTGTGTACTATGTGAATGATCCATTGATTAAATTATGTTTTTCTTAAGAATCTATATGCATTGCTTTACTTCACAGGTTTAAAAATTACACTTATCCCTAGTCTGTTGTGCTTCTACCAGTTGTTGTATTCTCCTGACCATATCATCAGGTTCTCCTTGGTAGTCCTGGAGGAACTTTTCCATAGGCAAGGAAAGTTGAGTAGGATAGATAGCTTCAATCCCATATACAAGATGGAAAGGGGAAATACCAAGTGACCTCTTTGTTGTAACTCTGTCAACCCATAAGGAAAATTTCATCTTTGAGTCCCAAGCTTTCTTTTTGTCTTCTAACAATTTCTTGATGATCTTTATGAGGCTCTTGTTAGAAGATTCTGCCAAACCATTTTCTTGGGGGTAATAAGGAGTAGAATGGACTAATATAATCCCATACTATTCACAGAACTTGATCAATGGTTCAACTTTGAAAGATGCAATATTGTTAGTAAATCTTGCTTGGACAACCAAATACTGACATGATATCCTCAAGAAAAGTAATGATTACCTCGTGGGAGGAACTCCTTGTAGGAATGCGTTATATCTACTTGGTGAAATAATGAGTGGTAGTCAAAATACACCTATGTTTACCACTTGAAGCTGGATGGATTTCCCCAATGTAGTCAAGACCCCACTGCTGAAAAGGTCAAGAAACCACCACAACATTTAAAGAAAAATATTTGAATTGATGCTTTCTAGATTTTTTTTTTCATTTGACACAAGCTCTAATATTTTCAAAAACATCAGAGAAAAGGCTAGTCCAAAAGTACCTAGCTCTAAGGATCTTATAGGCTATGGTTCTCCAAAAGTGATGGCCCTCACTCAATCTATCATGAAAATTAGTCATGGCCTTTTGGGCCTTCCGTGGATCTAAACATCTCAAAAGAACCCCTAGAGGATATTTCTAATACAATATGTAATCAATGAGACAATATATGATTTCTTTAAGCTCCAAATATCTTACCTTGTTCTTCTCCAAACGATTAGGAGGCTACAACTTCTACAGAAAATATATGGCGTCTTTATACCAAGTGCATTCTACCATATGAGATATTTTGTCAGCAAAATCAAATTGATGATTTTATGAGTTTATGTTCATGAAATTAACGCCTAATTCTTTGCAATTTGATTCAACCAACAAACTAGCTTAACCTTGGCCTTTCACTAGTTTAGTAGGTTTCATTTCAAGATCAAATTCCAAAATTTTGACAATCCATTTACTCCTCTTCCCATCTATGTCAGGCTGGATAAGTATCTCTTTCACAGAGGCTGAGGGAACATAGGAAACAATCTTGGAATGAAAAATGTATACTCTGAAATCCTTAAGCGCTTTGACCAAAGCATAAGACTTATTTTCCATGATATCATATATTATTTCTGAATCCCTCAATGATCTTCTAAAAAAGGAAATAGGTTGCTCTAACCCCTCTGTATTTTTCTGCAACAAGAAAACAACCAATGTGTCATATGAGGCAAAGGAGAATATCAAAAATTCCTTGGAACAATCAGGGTTGATAAGCACAGGTGATTCAATCAAGGCCTGTTTGATTTGGTCAAAATAATATCGAGCCTCAGCAGTCCATTTCACCTCATTTCCTTTCCTAAGCATGGATGTAGTGTACTTAACCAATTCAACAAAGTTAGAGATGATCTGTCTCACAAAATTGATTCTCCTCAAGAAAGACTGAACTTCTTTCTTGGATATAGGAAGAGATAAATTTTGGATAGCCTTTACTCTGCTTGGATCAATTCTCACCCCTTCTACTGATACAATGTGTCCCAATAACTTACCTTCCTTTATAGAAAACAAAGACTTCTTAGGATTGAGAGAGAGACCAAACTTTTTGCACTTCATGAAGACCCTTTTCAAACGATGATAATGTTCTTTATTATATTTTTAGAACATTGTAATGTCATCTAGATATATGAATACAAATATTTCCTTCTCCCCAATAAAGGCAATATCCATTTCTCATTGAAAGGTTACTTCTGCATTCATTAATCGAAAGGGCATTTTAGCATACATGAATGTGACCCAAGGATTAGTGAAGGTTGTATTCTCTCTATCTTCAGGTAAGATAGAGATATGATTATAGCCTAAGAAGCCACCAATCATAGACATCCTAGATGATCCAGTCACTCTCTACAAAATGTGCTCCATCTTTGGCAAGGGGTAATTATATTTCTTGCAACTTCTATTAAAATTCCTGAAATCAACACATAGTCTAATTTCCCCATTCTTCTTCCTCACAGGGACCAAGTTAGCCACCCACTCACAGTACCTCAAAGGAATTATTATCTTGGCATCCAACAACTTCTTCACTTCTTTTTCCATAATAGGCAGCAACATAGGATTTATCTGTCTGAGTTTCTGCCTAAAAGGCTTGGTCTCCTCTTTCAAAGGGATATTATGTTCAATGATGTTTGTGTCACATGTTTGTAAATATTCATATTTATAGGAAAACACATCATCAAACTCCTTTAAAAGTTTAACATACTCAACCCTTTGTTCCTTTGACAAGATGCTAGACAATTTCACATACTTTGGATCCTCTTTTGTACCTAAATTGCATTCAGTCATATCGACATTTTCAGTTGAACTTTTAACCTTCACAACAACATCATTTATGTCAAAAAATATCTCCAATTGGACTAGTCCTTTTGGAATATGGTTACTAGGAAATTGAACAATATGATGGTCAATAATTTTAATCAGAAAAAATATCAGCATGAGGGATTTTGTCATAATCATGATCTTGATCAATATGTAGGGGAAAAAATTCCTCCACAATTTCAATAAATATTTTGATCTCAAGATCATCCTCGAAGACCTTCCAATGTTTGACATTTTCAGGTATAGAGGATATATACTTGACTTCCACATAATATTTGAGCTTAGGGGAAAAGGAACTCTGAAATTACTTGCAGAAACAACCAAGGAATCAACCATAGTATTTTCTTCTCTTGGAACAAACGAGATATTAAAAGCTAAGAAAACATTATCAACAAGATCCCAAACTTAATTTATGTAAGTCCTTAACCTGGGTGTTTATCTTGGTACATATTTTTGACTTGATGTACAATTGATTCAACATCTCCAAACACTACCAAATCTTCAATCTTCATGTCTTTAGTAGCCCTCAAACCCAAAACAAGAGGCTCAAATTCTACCACATTTTTTGTAGTTTCAAATTCAAGTATGTAAGACAAAGATATGATCTATTGGTTAGGGGAAATAAATACTACCCCAGCACCAACACCTTCCTTAGAAGAGGCTCCATAAAAAAACATATTCCAAACAAAGGTGTTAGGAGGAGGAATTTCACAAGAGGTAATGAGTTGTTTTATTATTTCAATAGGTGATTGAGGAGCATCAATGAGCTAAAAAATACTTGATCCTAAATCAATATCATCTGCAAAAATAGGGTTGTTGGTAGGATTGGATTCATCATTGATGATGTAATCTAGTTGTGCATCCCTATAAATCCTTCTATGTTCTCCCCCAAATACAGGAATGGTGGCATATGAAAGGTCCATTTGCAAATTCCCCCCTAGTATTTTGATCCAAGATCTTGACAAGAGCATACCAAACTTAGGGGGGACATTAACCACCACAATATCCATGACCACACTCTTCATTGGAAATTGGAACAAGGTAACAACCAGGTCTTTGATTACCCCAAAACACTTCACTTTCCTAGAATCAAATGAATATAGGTCATGATAAGTTTTTGTAATTTCCATCCCAAGATCATCCATGACAGTTTTAGGCATGAAGTTATGATATGCACTTGAGTCCATCAAGCAATTGTGCAACACTTTATCATGAATGTTTAATGATGTGTAGAAAGGAGGGGAAGAGTCATCCCTATCCTCTACCAAAGGTCCCAGTATGACTATTGGTTTTTCATCTTGAAGGTTGACTAAATCTGTGGAATTAGAGGAAGGATCAAGCTGCAACTTTTTGAAAGATATTTTTTGAAATCCTCATTCTTAATCAGCTCCAAAAAAGGTACTGGGATTTTGATTTTTTGAAACTCACTTTCAAAGCTAAAGGAGGATGGATATTTCAGAATCTCCTTAATTTATGGGGTAGGGATCTTAACCAATGCTTGAGGGTTTTGTGCATCTTTTTCTTTGCTACTAGATGCCACAGCCTTAGCAAATTTTTTTGTTTTAGTGGACTGGTCATAAGTGTCAGGTTTTTCCCTCTTTATTTTTTGACCTTAGGTTGTATTTATTTGAATGGTCATTGGTTTTTTCCCCTTTACTCAATTCATTCAATTGGCTATCCATGAGAGAATCCTAATATGAAAATTGGGTTAAATGGGGGGATGGAGAGGTGTCACCAAGACAATGGATTTCTGAATTAGTTTCTTCATCCTCTCTCTCTTCATCAACAACAAGGTTATTTTGGAGAGGGGCTTGGAATTTTTTATCATCCCTATCCCTATTTCTTTGATCTCTTTGGAGGACCTAAGGGGAATTATTTGGTCTTCTAAAATTTCCTCTATTATCAACATTTTGTGTGTTCCTATAATTTTGTTTTCCTTCAAGTTTTAAATTCTCCATTTTAGCAGAAAGTGATTTTACCAATATTGTTAGTTCATCAACTTGAGGGTGGACAATAGGGGAATCATAGCTTGAAGCTTCAACACTACCTTTTTATTATGTCTCTATCAGATTTTCCCCTAAGTTTATCAGTTTCCAATATATTAGATTCTACCTCCAAGTATGCATCTTGCATATGAGATAGAGAGGTAGATCTTCTTTCTCTCAACATGAGGAAAAACTCAGGGTCAAAAGCATTGGCATAGGTAATCTTGGCAGAGGTTTTTATAGGATTTATTTCAGTGGGAATTTTGTTTTACATTTTATTAAATCTCTTTGAGAAGTCTGAAACAAAGTCTCCCTCTTTCCTCTTAAGTGACCCAAATTATGCAATGTAATAAAGGAAATCCTTTTTATCCCCCCAATGCCTCAAAAAATCATCATACAAAGCCTCAATTCTAGCAATAGATCCACGAGTCAAAACCATAAACCATTTTCTAGCCTCACCATCAAGGCTCTGTAAAAATACCCTCATCCATACATCTGCATTCTCAATATTAAGATTATTTGCATAAATATAAAAGGCTGCAAGGTGTTCCTCTGTAGTTATGTCTTCCTCCCCTGTGAACTTGGGCATGCACTTAAGGTAGTATCCAATGGGGAGAGCATTCCTGGGATGAGGTAACACAAGAGTGGCATATCTATCATCCACTATGGAATCCATCCTATTTCTAGGAAGGTTAGCACCTGCCATTGGATTTTGAACTCAAGGGGAACAAGGGGGAGATGGAGTCTTGACAGGGACAACTGCAACTTTGATTTTAGGATCAAGAGGGAGGTTGGATGGAGAGATTTCAATTTTCACAGGAAGAGGATGAGTCTTGGAAGAATATGGTATATGGTCCAAGGGAAAATAGGTTTCCTCCTCTTTAGTCACAAAAAAATTTGATAGGAGGAGTAGGAAAACCCAAGGTAGGAAAATCTTCTAAGCTTTCAAGTCTAAAATAACTTACAATATCAGGAGAGGCAAGTGTTTCAAAACTTTCTTATTTAAAATTTGGACTAAAAGAAGAGTATTCAATGGGAAAATTTTCAAAATCAAAATTTCTATAAACTTCCACAGAGGGTAGAAGAGGAGAACTGGATATATCTACTAAAGTATTAAAGGTAGAATCATGAAAATGACCAGAAGTACATGGTACATCAGCTGAAAATCCTTCTTGAGAAGCTTTTTATTTCTTGATAATCTTCTTTGGGTCAGCTTTAGGTGTTTCCAGAGATATATGTAGAGTCATGTGTTTTCCTTTGGGAGCCACAACTGAAATAGTGGAGTTGCTAGGTGCAAGCTGCAATCTTCAATGTATTGATTTCTAATGCACCTTCAAAATCGATATTTCTTTGTCGTTCAATCCCAAGAAAATGTATTCAATTCATTCCCCGACAATGATGCCAAGAATGTTAGCACTGAGAGTCACCCTCATATTTCAAGAGGATAATCCCAACAACCATCAAGTAGGTTTGTAAATGTAGATTAAAGATAGAAGGTCAAATGGACAAAACTCAACATAACAATGTTTTAAGACAAAAAATCTAGGCTAGTATGCATAAGAAAATGAGGTTTTGGTTAACTTTAGTCAATGGTTTAAGGATAAATGTGAGTATATGGAACAATTGGTGAGGAATATGGATAGGTATGCTATAAGCATCAGGCCTTCTAGCAGCTAGTTGAAGAAAAACTTAGTCACAAGAACTTCTTGAACTAAATTTATAACACTGAAAACATTTACAACAACATCATAATCAAACATCCATTATAACACAACTATAACATGTCATAAGGATAATCCAACAATGAGAATTCATAGTAAGAAGAAGCAAGATAATGAAAAGAGGATGAGTTATATTAATCAAAATATCTCAGATCTCATACATAAACCGAAGTATGGCTCTGTTTAGTCAAAATATTACAAAATAGGGAGCTCTTCTCAACCATTCGAACCTCAACATAACCTTCTTCTGATGTATTTATAGTCTAAACAGTAAAACCACAACTTGAGATGCGATTTGGCCTTTCTATCCTAGGATTATCCACAAAACAATACTAATCTAACATCTGTACAAGTGAAAATAACAGACTGTTAGAAACATGGAGCATGTTGGAAACCACTCTAACAAGATATAAATGACATGATTTGTTGTTGCTAGGGCACATCTCCATCAGTTCCATGTGTCCTCCAAGACTTTGTGTTGAGCTCCATCTACCATTTGGTGGTCCTTGGTTCCCTCCAAATCATCAAATCTAAGAAGAGGCAACGAATTCAAAACTTCTAATTGTAACAACCAGTTTGTAGCATCTGTTCGTAGTGCAACTGATAGCAAATTCCATAGTGCCCTCCTATGTAAAATTGTTCTGTAGAAGATTCTATAGCGCTTTCAGTAGCATATTTTGTAGTGACCACCCGTAAAATTGTTCTGCAACAATTTTTCATAGGAAACTGCCACTTTATGTCTGGCTAGGTGATTTTGCAGCACTTTCAGTAGTGAATCTGCATAACAGTTTGTGTGGATGATTCCATAGCGTCAGGCGCTACAAAATGCTCTGTGTTTTTTTGTTTCATTCAATGAACCTCAAAAATACAGAAAAAACTTAGCATAAGGATAATGATCCTATATATGCCTTCAGTAGGTGAAGTTATAATAGTTCCCTCAATACTTCAAGCTGTAAAAGTTGAT
This sequence comes from Picea engelmannii, assembly GCA_009831015.1. Lineage (NCBI taxonomy): Eukaryota > Viridiplantae > Streptophyta > Pinopsida > Pinales > Pinaceae > Picea > Picea engelmannii. The sequence continues at coordinate 889,773 of ML777035.1, read as the reverse complement.
CATCATCAAAAATGGGTATGTCATCCTTTCCATTTCATCTTCTCAACCTGACACTTCTCCTTGTTGCAGGAGCACTTCCCTATGTTGCAGGGGCATTTATCTCTATTGTATCTTGGGATAGAACATTTATATTCCTCTGGGATAGATCATCCTTGAAGGGATGCAATTTTCTTTAATTTTCTATTTTAAGAATGTATGCTTCTGTTTTTCCTGTACAAATTCTGAAGTTGCCTATGGAGGGGCGAGAATATTCTTGCTGTATACTTAGCTAGATCAAGGGTCTCATTGTACATGTCCATGAGTTCTTTCATATTCCTCCTCTCAGTCAATCTTTCTTCCTTCAAATGGGCAACTTACTTTCCAACATCCCTGAGTTGTCTGATCAATCTCTTGAAGGTGAGATTATCCAGGGGAGTGTTGATGTTTATGACTTCAACATGCTTCTTAGTAGTTTCACCCTTACATTTTTCTTTCTTATGAATATAATATTTGTTCATGACCTCAATATGATTCCCAACAGTGTCCCCTTTAACCCTATATTTCTTTGGGAGAAAATCTTTGGTTATGACTTATGTTTCAACATCTTCCTTATGGGGTGATGATCTGGTGAAAGTCCTCCTAACTCTTGTCTTAGTTGCTGAAGTAGGTGAAGGAAAATGCAATTTTCTCCCCTTTTTGGCTGTGGTTTTGGATGATGAGGGAAATTCCTCTAGTTCAGGTGTAGGCTGAGGTGAAAGTTCCCTTTTTGGGGAGCGATGGACTTCCCTCTCTTCTTCTTCAACTTCCTTAGGAATTTCTTTGTCTTGGGAAATATGTTTTCTCTTTCTCTTTTTGCTTGTTTATGCTTGGGAAACACTACTAGTTGGAAAAGGGCTCTGCACCTTGGATTTAGGTGTACAAGCTTCATTTAGCTGCATATTAGTAGAGACAATGAATTTTTTGTTGGAATATTGGTTGTTGTCATTGATGTCAACCCTAGTCATTGGTTTTGGACCACAAGATTGATGAAAGGTATTTGGACATGAAGGACAATACACATGAAGATACAAAACCCATGGATGGATAGTATACATCATGTTGTTTCCAATGGTATGTGGCACATCACGTGGATCCTCATGGTTGAGGAGAAATGAATTTTTCAAGATGACAAAGTGAATTGAAGAAGGAAGTACATGTAGGCCCTGAAGATAATTAAAGAAAAGAATTACAAAATAAGAAAGTGCCAGGTTGTCCCTAATGTTAAAAGGAAGTGACATAAATGGTATAAATACATATCATTATACATTCATTTTATACACAAGTCGAATTTCAGAGGAAATCAGAAGTAAATAAGGATGGATTTCAAGGGAGGATGAAGTCTTTTGGTGATGTGTTCTAAGGTATGTTATTCTCAGGTCATCTTACCATTTTCACTATAAATATTTTTCTAGAACGATTCAGATGGTGAAATTTCTATGGTATTGAGAATACATATCAAGGTGCCTGTGGTAAAAGTTTCAACTCTTTATTCTCTATAATTATGGAGATACACTCTATGGAAGATAGGGTTTTTGAACAGTCCTGAAGCTAGTCAATAAACAGGTGTTCTGGGTCAAACAGTCATAAATTCTTCATAGAGAATCCAAATGAAGTGGTAAATATTTCATTGGAAAGAGTACATATTGTAGTTTCTTATGTTAGATTTTCAGAATCAGATGTTAAATATTGAGCACGAGGCATTTTGTACAAGTTCTCTCTCCTAAATAAACCATAATTGAATAAAGTCTACCATTCTTTCTATAACTTCTTTTTGGGGAGGATTCAAGGAGTGGAACTTGGAGGAGTTTTAGAGAATACATTGTGTAATATTATATACAGGATCAGAGTATTCCAAGAATTGAAGAATTACAGAAGTTGAAGAAGTCTCAGGAAGCATTATTAGGCTCTATGTGATGGTTGGTTGATGGTGATGATTTAATGTAAAGTTTTATTATCTATAATATATTCTTGGGTGTAAGGAAGGGGCAAGGATGGAGAGGTCAACCCTATATTGATATTGGAGGATTGTATCTTCCTCTTGGAGGTTTATCCATCCCTTTATATTTGGAATATGTAGCTACCTTTGGAATTCATTACTTCCCTTGACCAATAACTATTGATTATTTCTCATATATTGTGCATAGTGTATTGTGGTGTATTGATGTAACCCTTATAATATTGTCCATTTATCATTGGATATAATTGAATGGTTTAAGTATAAGTTTATTTATTTTTTAAATTCTTCTTGAAACTGATTCACCCCCCTCTCAGTATCAACATTGTTCCCAAGTGAGGTTTATTTTCTTCAATTCTTCCATTACAAGCATTCTGATCAACCCTGAGTGGAAAACACTAGTGTCCACAACCTTGGACTTGGCTTGGACCCAATCAACCATTTTCCCCATAATTTTAAAAAGATATAAAGGGATATTCATCAGATCATTTCCTATGAAGTGTATCAAAAGACTAATGAGATATTGGTATATCACGTTGAATATTCCCTCACATGTAAAATATATCTAGATAACTTTCAACATTTCGTCAAAACCCTCAACTAAGTGGCTCCTAGGCACTCCCTTGGAAAAATTATCTTTATGATGATTTTGCTTGAGGAAATATTTAGAAAAGGTTGCATTGAGAGTCATAGATTTGAACCACCCTTCACTAGTGTTGGGTATCTCAATGGTTGTTGCAATAGTGTCCTCATATACCTCCAACTCAAGGGTTCCTACCTTGGTCTTAGTGCGATCAAAGTTTAAATAAATTGCTTGGCTTCTTCAGGGTGTCCCCTTTGCATGTTTTGACAGAAAGATAGGAAACCAAGCCTTTGGAATACCTCCCTAATCACAGGTTCAAAATAAAATATGTGCATTTCATAAGGATCGATCTTGACTACACTCCCACCCTTGTGAGATTTCTTCTATTGATGTGTATCCATGGATAGAAGCAGTAGATAAAAAACTATAATGTTATGAGAGGTATAGGAAACCAAACAAAGACATAAGTCTTTAATTTTTTGAAAGGTGGTCCTTATTTGGTCTTTCATGGATTTCCTCCAATTGATTTATGAACTAATAGGAGAATGGTTTGATGGATTAAAATGGTGGAAAACACTCCTCTGAGAAATGATATGCAAGGAGGCTGCACTGTTCAAGTTTTAGGCTGAAATCAAGCCACCATACAGGGTCATCATCATTCTAAGGAAAAGGCTCTTAAACTTTCACTGCAAATATACTTTGAGATAAAAATATAGGATGAGAACGTTAAGGAAAATATCCAACTTTGGATATGCGAGAATAAACAATGACACTGCATTGACACATAATTTGCAGCGTTGGAACAAGGTATCCGTAGCCCAATTTGGTCAGTAAGATCCAGGGGATAACTAGGCACAACAACTCTGATGGAAAATGATTCAATCCAGTGGAGAAAGATGACATTATGTAGATGGATAAGACATTTGTGACAACAGAGGTAAAGGGGCTGGTAGGTGGAATAAACCCAGTTGGCAGCACCAAGTGCTACGAAAAAACAAAACCTTAAGTGATCTTCAATAGAGCTCGGATGGCTCAAGAAGTACCTGGACATTGGAGGTTGATAATTGATGATATTTTGAAAGAATGAAGTTGTCTGCAACCACCTCAATCTCCAATTCACCCCAGTTAGTTGTACTATAGCATAATCCGCAAAGATGTCTAGTCTAGTAGTTTATGCAGCGACGAGTTAGGAGCATGATTTTAAAATTTTGATAAACAGTTAGAACTCATTAATGACCAAATCATGATTATTGCTTTTGAAGACAAGGGTGTTGAAACAATGAAAAGGCATGACATCAACTTCATAATCGCAAATGATGGTAAAGAGGGAGTGTGTACAAAATATGTTCTATGAAAACAACTAGTGAGTTGGTAGCGTACTTGAAAAGGTTTGATTTGACTCCCTAACGGGTAAGGGACATAGTGGAGAGGTTCAAGCATATGAATGGATGGAGTTACCTGTCAGGTTTGTGGTTTCAATGGGCTGATAGTGCTATCTTTCAAATCAAGTGATAAGTCAAGGGTGTAAACAATAAAATGAACCAAGGGTATAAACCATAGGTGTGGGTCTAATATGTGAGCCAAGTTCCAACCTTCATTTATTTAAGTCATCCTAAGAAAACCATAAGGAGAAAAAAAAAACTAAAAATACTAATGGATAAAAATTAAAACCTAAAGAGAAATTTGACCCATGACAACTTCATGTGATAACAGAATGGACGCACAAATTTATACACAGACTGGACACAATTCCGAAGAATTGGTATTTAGAACTAGAAATATGTAGAGAAAAAAATAAATGGGACGATTTGGTTCAAAGATTCAAGTTAACCTTTACATTTTAAAATGAATCCCCATTAATGGATGCAGTGATACAAGCTATTAGAGCCAATATATTTTCAAAAGAAGGGCATATGGAGGTGGTACCAGTCTACAATGCGCACAAAGCTTTGATGACTATCCATGAGTTATTGGAGTGCTACAACGTGGATAAGGAAGAACATGATGAAGAAGATCCAAGGAATGTACAAGTACCTGAAACAAAAGGAGAATGAGCAATTAAAGGGCCAAAGCTTGAGTCCGCTGCATACACACATCCTATAAATACATGAAAGGTAAACATTGGGATGACAAAGAATCCCAAGTTTATGTAGATAGGAGATTATTGGAGTGATGAGACAGTAGAGAAAATTGCATACTTGCTGTGAGAATATCATGACCTATTCCCAATGATAGTTGTTAGGGATGAAGGGGAGAGAAGAAGACTAAGGTGAGATGAAGATTCCATTTAAACTTGGTACTAATCCCGTGAGACAAAGACCTTACAGGTTAAATCCAATGTTCAAAGAGAAGGTGAAAGCTAAAATAGACAAGATGTTGAACACAAGAATCATTGAACTCGTGGAAGAGTCAGAATGGATGATTCCAATGGTGGTGCAAGACAAGAAGACAAGAGGAATCAATATTTTTGTGTATCTAAGGAAGTTGAATGATGAATGTTTACATGATCCATTTCCAACACCATTCACATATGAGGTACTAGAGAACATAGGAGGTCAAGAGACCTACTCATTTACAAATGAATTCTCGGGGTACCATCTGATAAAAATTGTGCAAGAATACCAATACAAGACCATGTTCATGATAGAGTGGGTAAGTTATTAGTATACAAGAATGCCTATTGGATTGAATAATTCCCCTTCATTTTTTTCTAGAGTTGTGGTAGCAACGTTCAAAGAATTTATCCATAAGTTTCTGGAGGTCTACTTAGACGATTGGACTGTGTTCAGTCTACTGAAATATCACATAGAAACACTTAGGATGATGTTGTATAGGTGTAGACAGTGTCATATTTCACTGAACCTACAGAAGTGTGTTTTTTTCACACCATTTGGAATCTTGTTGGGCCATGTAGTCTACAAGCAGGGATTACTAGTCGATCCAACCAAGATTGCGATAATTATGGATTTAGAACCACCTATATCAGTCAAACAAATGAGGGAAACTATGGGTCACAAAAGATATTACAAGATTTTTTTCAAGGGATATGCATAGATTAAAAAACCTATGGAAAATGTGTTGAAGAAGGAGGATAAGTTCAAGTGGAATGAAGAATGTCATAAGGGGTTGGATACACTAAACAATAAACTAGTGACATCGTTGATTTTGATCTTTCTAGAATGGAATTAGGAGTTCCATGTTCATGTAGAAACATCGTCCATAGCATTGGGAACAATACTATCTCAACTAGGGGAGAGAGACATATATCAGCCAATTTCATTTTCAAGTAGAAAGTTGTCAATAAGAAAGAAGAATTACACCACTACAGAAAGAGAAGGATTGTCAATAGTGTATGCACTAGAGAAATTCAAGCATTATTTATTGGGATCTCACTTTAAGATGGACACATACCATTATGCAGTAAGGTACTTAGTGAACAAGCTAGTGTTGGGGGGGATAATATGTAGATGGCTATTGTTATTTCAGGAATATGATTTTGAGGTTGTGGTGAAACCAGGAAAGCTGAATGCAGGACCAAATAATCTCTTGCATATATTATTAAGAGAAGATGCAGGAAATTTGGATGATAGTTTCCCAGATGAAAAACTGTTTGCAATTAAAATGGTTGATGATTAATTCTCAGGCATCGTATAGTTTCTAAGTACCAGAATGGATACATCATAAATGACAGTCGCACAGAAGAAAAAATTGTTAGTAAAAACAACAGACTATCAATTGATTGTAGGTAATTTATACAAGTTGGGTGCAGAAAAAATATTGAGACGTTGTGTGATGGAACATGAAATATCGATGATACTTGCAAAAGCGCATGACGAGATTACAAGAAGACATTATGTAGGTAAGGAGATTGGACAAAATATTTTGCGCGTAGGGTTCTGGTGGCCTACATTTCACATAGATCATACTAAGGAATATTTCCAGTCATGTGATGTATGTCAAATAGTAGGAAAGCTATCAAGAAGGGATGGAATGACTTTAAATCCACAAGTTTCCTTACAGATATTTGATAAGTGGGTCATAAAATTTGTGGGGCCAATAAACCCACAAGAAAGAAGATTAGGAGCATGATACATCATCACTACAATGGAGTAATTAACGAGATGGGAAAAAGAAACACTGGTTTTAGATTGTACCCTGGAGACTACTACAATATTTTTGTTTGAGAATGTAGTCACAAGATTTGGATGTCTATGTATATTAATCAATGATCAAGGAAAACACTTTCTGAATAATACAATTGTAGTATTTACCGAGGAGTTTTAGATTCATCACCAGAAGAGTACACCATATCATCCTCAGGGAAATGGAACAATGGAATCTTTCAATAAGATCTTGGAGAATTCTTTGACAAAAAATTGCAATGCAGGGAGAGATGATTGGGACTTAAGAGTTCCTGTAGTGTTATGTGATTACAAGAATACGAGTAAAACATTGACAAGGAAGACACCTTTCAAGTTGGTCTATGGACATGAAGCAATTATGCCAATGGATTTTATTTTACCTATTTTTTGCCTTGCAACAATCGCTGATCTTTCTGACTTGCACGTATTAGAGGAGAGATTTTCATAGTTGGTACAGTTGGAGGAAAATCGATTTATTGCAGGTATCCATTAGCAAGTTCATAAGGAAAGAGAAAAGGCTTGGCATGATAGACACATTAAACAAAAGAATTTACAAGTGGGTGACTTAATATTACTCTATGACAGTAAGTTCATGAAACATTTGGGAAAGTTTAGAATGCATTGGTTAGGACCATATGTGATTCACCATGTAACAAAGATATGTGTTGTGCAGCTGGAAACATTGACTGGAGAACCCTTGGAGGAATGGTGAATGGAAGTCGATTGAAACTCTATTGAGATGACCAATAGTCTACATAGTAATATGGGTTTCACCAGACCACATGTATAATAATAGATGTAACATAGTAGGGAAGAAAAACATAGAAAAACAAATAAAAAGTAGAAAAGGGGAGAAAATAAAATAAAAAGTAGATATAGCAAAAAAAAATATGATAGAGAACAAGGCAGAAGAAAAGACACAGAAGGAAAAATCATTGTGCATCAGGATATAACTACGCCAAGAAAGGAAATAAAACACAGAGGAAAGAGACTGCGAAGTAATATATGTCAAAGTAAGAATAGTTGCAAAATTTGGCACTGATAAGACCGTTAAGAAATATTAAAGAGAGAAAACGATGACTACACAAGGGTAATGATAGGTCATAAAGGCGCCGTATAATATTAAATGGTAAAAGCCGCTGGAAATCACGACAAATTGGTAGTACGAGGGAAAAATCACATGACATATTTAGTAAGAAAGATGCATTTATTTAAAAAATAATCAACCATGTTGGCAGATTGGGAAAGGTAGATAAGGAACGAAGAGACATGCACAATTGGTAAGGAGGAACAGAAATGATGAAGGATCGCTAAGTGGAAATCATTGTTGCATGCAAGAGTGAACGAACTAGAGAAAACCAGAGTGCAACCGAGTGCATCATAGATGAGCTAAAACTACCAGAGAACTGATCCATATCCAGTTAAAGAATCAATCACATAAGATAGATGGCCCCACCAAAGGTTGGAGTGACATCAACAGCAACACAAAAACAATCAAAGAGGTCAACATATACACCATAGGTCGAGGATGTACATGTAGCTTAGATTTTGACGTCACAGGAAATTTTCCACATAGATTACGTACCACCAAGGATGGACAACGCACCGCAAATCCACATACCTGCAGACAAGAAATGCCCACTGCAAAAATCACTAGTTCCACCTGGTGTAAGCATTGAAGGGGAGATTCTCGACAAGGTTTCTAGCCTTAATTTCATGGACCATGACATCATTGATGAACATAAATTCTCGGAGCTAGAAAGGGACAAATATTTGTGTTCTAGGAGCATACCAGGCATAGGAGCAATCCTTATAGAGACATAGGAGTGGGATAAATGATTGGAGAAGGAGGGAATATTGAACCTGTTGGAAATCCCACATTTTGGGTGCATCTTGGAGATTAGTGCATGTGTGAAGGTGTTTCTCAGCTGTGTCCATGGGAAGACACTGTGGCATTATACCCTAGTGTGAATTTATACTATGATGATTGCAGGGGTCCTAAAGGCAGGCGAGGATTCGACCATTTTATTTAATAGGGAAGGAGAGATATCCCTCTCAAAATCGATGAAGGAAAAGTTCTATACCTTGAGGGGAAAGAGGGGAATAGACGTGAAAACCATCAATGACACCAATGTTCACTAGTTTGCAACGCAGGTACTAGCATGTAAGTTGTTTCACAAGTGTAGGAAGGATGAAGTCCCAACTACAATCATTGTAGCTACATAGAAATGTGTCTAAGGGGTTCATATGAATTGGGATACCTTTTTAGTGAACCCATTTTTGCAGGACTACATTGATGCCTAGGAAAAGGGAAAAAAATCCATTATGCATGGCTGTTAATTTTGATTGCACTAGTCGGTTGGCAAGAACCAAGATACTATAAACACATGCACACATTAGGCATAGGAAATATGGCCAGGAGATATGCCAACTTATGGCATATGATGATTAAAAGAAGAAAACTGGACAATAATGTCACAATTTATGTATACCTAGAAAATGTCATATATCTAGTTGCACACACACCACGCATATCATTAGAGACGGTGGAAACATATAAGTATATCATGCATTTTAGAGTGTTCATGAAACACATGTATGTGCAGACCAAGAGAGACCCAACGCATCAATGGTGGCCAACCCATTATAGGTTGACATCAAAGGATGTATGCTCAATTGTGAATGATTGGGAAGAGGGATGGAAAATCCCAATAGACACAATAGGGCACCCAGATGAGGAAGAAGAGTAGGATAATAATGATGAGGAACTCGATGACCAGTAGGAGAATGAGAAAAATAATGGCACAAGAGATACACCTGGCCCCTCAAATGTAGAAGAGAAACAAACTATTCGAACAACAAGCATGAAAATAAAGGATAAGTGGAAGGAACAATTAGGACATGCGAGTAAGAAAACTAAGGTGCATAAGGAAACCCTAGTTTATACCTTAACTAGTGACGATATGGACTGTATAGGCTACGAAGTAAAGAATGTTGTGGAAGAAGTTATAGAGGAAATTGCAAGGAAGCAAGAGGTTAAACAACAGAGAGTGTTGGAGCAATTGGAAACACTCCAACAGATGTTGAAAGCAACGATAATCACTAAAGAGTGCAGGACCTAGGAAGGATCGTCCATGATACCAAGGAAGGAATAAACTAGTGTACATATGATATTGAAACATTTAAAAGATGGACATAGAACACTACAGATCGAGACAGATGCACTGGAATTGCTAATGGTCGAATTACAGTAGCAGGTAAACACATTGGGATATATAAACATAGTGGTATCAAGGATGCCAATGCAAAGACTACAAGAGTTGCAAGAAGGGTTGTTGCAAGAGATGAAGAACATAGGAGATGAAGCACACCGAGAATTGGAAAGAATAAGGGACAAAAGAGCCTAGTTACATGAGAAATATCACATTGTGCTTCAACAAAAGAAGGAAGTTGAAGGCCGAGTGGAGGAGGTACTAAAGTTAAAAACTAAGGTTGAGGGGAGGGAAAATAAATCCCTAAAGGAAAAGGATGAAGCTGAAAGCATAGCGCAAAAAACCCAAGTAGCTATCTAAAAATTATATAAATAAATATCATAAGTCCCCATAGTGTTATCAAACAAATTAATGAATCCGGACACAGACCAATCTCCCTATCTTGGGAACCCAAAGCTAGAAAAAAACAAAACCAGAACATATTACTTTCCTTATATTCATACAATCGAAATACTGATAAGTAAGAAATCATACCTATTACCGACGGTTTCCCTCGCTAATTTCATATCCTAGCTTGATTTAGAGGTTTTTAAATGGAAACTTGTGTAAGAAAACAAGCTAACTAGTGAAAGCAACAATAATACTTCAACAAATCTATACAAATGACCAATGATAAATGTAATAAAGACAATTTACAATGGCCAGAATTTATAGGAAAGGAAACATTTTATCACATTAATAATAATGGAAGAGCTACAACTAGTGCCTTGGTGTTGTGAGGCTCTTTCCAATGGTCATTGCTCCAATACCCACATTTATTCCATGAGTTCCATCACCATCAACTGAATACTTTGACACAAGAATCTATCAAGGCCAAAGAACAATCTTCTAATCACAAATCATAAGCTAAAGCTATTAACCATTATTCATTGCTAGTTGTTCTCCATTACCTATTAACCTTTTCTCATGAGAGAAGTATCCTTTTATACATTGAAGAGGAGGTTAGGATCTCCCCTATGTAACATCTGCATTATAAACCCCAGTTTGATTAATGCTTATGAAGATATAATATGTGGCTATGTCTAAGTGATGTAATGAGAGTCTAATTGTATTTCAATGTTTTAATAATAAAATGTGATGTCAGCTACTAAGGGGACATGGACAAGAGATGGGGGTTGAATTAATCCACAAGAGAGGGGAGTGTCTAGGATAATGGACAAGAGGGGTCCACAGGGGGAATTACCCATGTTTATGGATTTAACCTATTTTCCTAAATCCACTATTGTATATGAACCTTACCATTTTGATTGAGTGTTTCCAAAGCCAATAATTGAATACATGTAAGAGGGTGTATGTGAGTGGTCACATCCCGAAGTTATTGGGTACATGGGGGTTGAGTACAATTATATTGGGGAAGTGTGTATGGTTTGAGAGAGAAGTAACATCAATTAAAGTAGTTTAGGCATGGAAAGAGATTTGGGAGCAGGTCCAGCCATAGGAGGGAAAAGTATGGAGTGTAATCCGAGCGAATTGGATCTAGAGAACTGAAGATCCCAGTTGTCAAGATGGAAGAGTGAAATCCTACGTGAGTTGCAATGAAACAATAAGTGTTGTTGGTGGTTTGTTTATAGTTTTCCTAGCAACAATTTCCCTTGTGTTCCCAGTTGGGAGATTCCTAGCTACCTATGCAAGAGTGGCCCTAATAAATGAATGACACATTCCTTGGGTTATGTCTCATAAACAGATGCTACATCCCTTGGGTTAACCATGATAATTGGATGGTACATCCCTTGGGTTATCCTTGATAAATGAATGGTACATCCCTTGAGTTATCCTTGATAAATGTATGGTACATCCCTTGGGTTATCCCTGATAAACGAATGGTGCATTCCTTGGGTTGGTCAGGTCAAGAGGAAGAGAGCTGGTGGAAAAGTCGGGATAGTTATAAGAGAATATTATTTCGGTTAAAATATTTATGAGTTGTGAGTGGACTGCGAGAGACCACCCTTTTTTGTGGGTTTATATTAACATTATTATCAACTTAACGAGAACTTTGTTGAGTTCTCATTTTTTCAAGGGTCCCATTTTTTACCACGTTTTGAAAAATGGTGCTACCGGTAGCACCCCTTTTCGTTTTGAGGTAGTTTTTTTATATTTTAAATCTTCTTGTCTATAATAGATCCACATTTTGTTTCTAAAATGCTTGTTTTTGGAACTATTTTCAAATTTTCCCGAATCAATTTTTTTTTGCTTGATTTTTAAATGCTTGTTTTTCCAACTTTTTCATTTTTTTTCTAAATCATTTTTTTTTAATCAATGTTGTTTTTTATTATTTTTAATGATACTAAAAATATTATAGATCAATTATGTTTTTGAAATTAATATTTTTCATACAATTATGTCTCATTATTTAATTCATGGTGTCATAGTTTTTAAATATAGTGTAAAATTGTATTTTTAACACACTTTTTATTTTTTCTTCAATACCTAGCAAATAATTGTAGCTAAATAACACTATTTTTAAATATTTAGCAAAAAATATATACATTTTAAAGAAATTTATAAAAAAAGGCCTATACATTTTGGAAGCTTTCCACTATAAATAACATGTCAAATAAAACATTTTTATGGACAAAATTGAACAAAAAAATGGAGAAAATTAATAAAAAATTAACATTTTTATTATTATATAGTTTTATAGATTTAGAGTAAAAAATTGACAATATTTAATGTCATTTTCTCTATTATATTAAATCACATAAAAATAAAAGTAAAAAGAAAATAATAAAAAATATTCATCATAAAAGAACAATAGATCTATGCATATTTATTCTTATTTTAAAATATGAAGGTCAAAACATTACAATTATAACTCATCAAAATTTTGTAAAATTCAACAGTGTCTTCAAGGGCATCCTAAAACTAGTCGACAATGCCATATATCCCAAATTCATCATTCTCAACAGACACATCATCATTTTCTTAGACACCATTCTATGCTTCCATTGGCTCATTTGGCTCATGTTTCTCTTCCATTGAGTTATTGATATCCACAAGTTCTCCAAAGTGATATTTTCTAGGAAGACCTTCTAATGGTACTTGAGGTTCTTGTGATATTTTTTCCACCTTTGATTCATTAAATATCTTTTCCTCAAGCCAACTTCTTGCATTTCATCTAGAAGATATCGAATAATATTATTTCTTTGTTGAATAAAACCACATTGCAATGCATCACTTTCAATTTCTATGAAATTCCTTTCTTTTTGTAAGAAACATGCTAATGTTGTAACTAATCACCAAATACAAAATAAATAATTAAAGTAAATAATGTAAAATAACATAAATTAAAAATAATAACGAGTGAAGTATGATTTCATAAATGTTATATCATAAATCTTACCTGAACATGAGAACAAATCCAAAACCCAATCTACTTCATTTGAAAATGTATCTATAAGATAATTAATTAGTTCTTGTGGCTTTTGATAAATGTTAACGATTTCTTCTTTGAAATCATTTTCCTCATATGTTATCTTTCTAGCCACAACATTCTAAACCAATAAACTACTAGGCTTCTTTCCATCCTTTACATTGTAAAGAATAGAATCATAAGTATAATATTTTGTCCAACTTGCAAGATGTATACTTTCAATAACACGTGTAAATGGTTCACTATTGGAGCTATGAATATTAGGTTTTTTCCTGTAACATAAACAAGTAAAAATTCAATTAACTTGTGAATTAATAAAATAAATTTCTAATTTTAATCGCTAAACATACAATTTCAATATCTTACCAATAAAGTTGCATCCTTGTCTTTTTTTTTTTTTTTCCTTTGAAACTTGATTGTACTAATCCTTGTCGTGTGTCTGAATGCAAAACCATAAATATCAAAAATGGTGATGTTGTGACTTCCAGAAATCCCATAACTACTTTACTGAAAGCTTGGTAAGTATAAGGATGAGTATCATATTCAATGTTTTGGATATTATAACCATGAGGGATAACTGCAATAACTAGGGAGTATTCCTTTTTAGGAACAAGATTTTTTATTTTTTTACAATCCCCTAATATCAAAGTTTATATTGAACAATGTCGAGTCCATTCCAAATGTAGTGATCAAAGGTATCATCAAGCTCAACATTTTGAAGATGTCGTCTTCTTTCTCTTTCAAACATAGATTTTTGAATATAACTTTTGAAGGTTTAAGGTACTCAAACTATATTCTTCTTTGACA
>ML777035.1:859869-869939 GCA_009831015.1 Picea engelmannii | reverse complement strand
TAGAACAGTCGAGGGGGTCCAGAATCCACTGTCAGCCGTTGATCTACACGCCGCTAGATCGACCGTCAATCTAAGCACGTTCTTTATTCTCCAGGTGCGAATGCAGTATATGAGGCAAAACTTAGGCTTAATGACTTTTTGAGGGTTTGGTGCACCGCTTCTCTTGAAAAAAAATTTCAGAGATGAAATATTATTTGCAAACCTATACACCCAGAGTGAAAAATTTCCAGTCAAGAGATGATCCTATGAATTATAGGGTTATAACAGTGGCTCCACCTAGGGATGGCAACTCATTTGGGAGGTGTCAAGAACTACAGACCTCTGAACATGTAGACCGATGCTTTCTCCATTGGGCTGATCCCAAAATCTTATTCTGCAACCTGCACCTGTTTTGATCTTGCAACTGAAACCAAAATAAGATAAATACTGTTGAAAAAGAGATGCTAAGAATGTTGAGCTTATTCGAAAATGCTACCTACCCTACACTACTGACAATTTCATCGTTCTAAATGATACAATCATGCCAATGCAGCCAATCCAGTAGTTGTTGAGACCAGAGGACTGTTTGACTGCTTGTTAGCACAGTGAAAAGCGCAGCTTGACCTTTTGCCCATCGACTCAAAACTGCAAAGTGAAAAGGCCACTGTTGAAAATGTGATTGATATTTACCATAGAGACCTCGACAATATTGAAGATCAAAAGTACTGCCAGAGATATATTGAGGCTCTATAGTGAAAAAATTATCCATATAGGTAGCTATAGGATCAAGGTAGAAATGACATGTTCCTTGATTTTTGGATTCTGCCAAGTGAGCAACATGCTCTGGCACTGTAACTATATTATTTTCATCCTCATACATTTCCTGACATGGCTGCAACTTTTTTGATGGGTTTTGAAATGATGCTTCTGCTGAACACACCCATGTAGCTGACTGTCTTATCATATCCCTATCATAACAACTTTTTATCCCATGGATGGATGATGGAAAATGGCTTTGACAACACAGGTCATCCAACCGATCAACTATTGGATCCTGAAAAGATTGACAAGACTGCTGCATTGATTACAATGAAATTTCCTGACTTTTTATGTATTTATCCTTCAACACTTATCCAAGAGTCTCCTTCAAGATTTGAAATGAATTAAATCACAATGGTACAGAGTTATTTTGGATTGACTCATAATTTGTCTCAGGCTCTGAGCTTTCATTAGAAAATTGAAAATCAATATAGGTCAAGGGATGCGATTCTTGGTTTAGAAAAGCTTCCATATCCTTAATGACATCTTCAACTGATTGATCAAAGAAATCTCTATCTTCAATATTTTCAACTGGCCTAGAGTTTCTTTTCAGAAACTGAAAAGATGAGAAACATAAGGTCAAAGTGTTTTCACTTACTCTGAAATTTTATGTCTCTTCCTAATCGCTGTCATGACTGTTGTGCAAGGGTTGATTGTCATATCTGAACTGTAAATGATCTTCTTCCTGCCAATGACATGATGTTGATTTCTTTGAATAGTCCACATCTATTGTAGCCTCGCGCTCATCATCATACTGATCACACTTTGGTAGATTATCCAAGTGAGGAATGTCGTCAAACATGCACATCATATCAGCTAGTTGTTCCTCTGCAAGTTGATATGGAGCTTCATCTTTGACTATGTTGTGAATTGAATACATGAAAGAATCATTATCCAAACCATTGTCTCAAGGATGAAAAACAAAATGTTTGGGAACAGTGACCTTTTCTTTCTCTGAAATCAATGGAACATGATGTCTTTGGACAACAAGTTCATATTTTATGCTAATCTTCTGCATCATCTCTTCCATGGTGCTGGCCAGAATATCTAGTTTATCTTCTGAAGATTTCAACTGCTCCTTTTCTTTGTTCTTTTCCTTTGACCTTTTGATCAGGAAGTTGGCCTCCACATCAGCTGCAACCTTTTGCATTTCTTCAAGACTTACAGTGTTCCTTTCTCTTAATTGAAATGTCATCTCAAGATCGAAGGCATCTGGGTAATGCAAGTGAGTTGATCCTGGGAGTGGCCTTATATCAGCAGGTATTGCCTGATATACTCTGGCTAAAAAATGATGTATTGTTTCCCCTGGCTGTCTTTTCAAATGGTCATACTCTTCCAAGATGAGAAAAGCATTTCTCATGATCACCCATCGATCTAGGAAAACTTGCATGAACTGCTCAAAATTTTTTATGCTTGCAGCTGGAAGGTTCTTAAACCAATCTTTAACTTTACCTCCCAAAGACAGGGAAAACATTATGATGCAGACCTCATCTTCTTCTACCTCAAAGAGGTCAAGAAAATCCTCAAGACTTTGGATATGTTTTTCAGCAATAATATTGGCGTTCTCTCCATTAAACCTGGGCAGATTATTGATGTAATTGACAGGGAGGTCATGGAAAATATGAGGAAAATCTAGAGGATTGTATCGGTCTGGGACTTTTGCAAGCACAGGAGATGAAGAAAGAGGCTCAAAATCATCCAGAGGTTTTGGAAGAGTAGGAGATAAAGCAAGCAGCTTAGGTCTCACTAGGGTTTCTATAGGTGCATCTGGGATGTGCACAGGTGTATGAGTATGTACATCGTCTACAATTGGGGATATGATCTCTTGAGGCTCATCAATCAACAGGTGGTCAATGTAATCTTCAACAATATACTTTTGATCAGGATTAGAATAAGAAAAAACATAATTGCAGATAAAACCAAAGATGTCTTGAATGCAATTTGAGCTTGAGTACCTGGTCTTTCAAGGCTGCTTGGTCATGCTTCAGGTTCTTCCTCCAGTGGAGTCTTTGAGTTGGCACTGTTTGGAGCTTATTGGATTTGTCAGGTGAATGATTTCATCCTTTCTGGTGTCTGGTCACTGTCCACCCTCAGTGATCAGATCTGGAGCTTTGAAGTGTACTACTGGGGAAAGAGTTCCCCAGTATGGTCGCCATTCTATTAGCGCTCTGTATTTTTCCCAAGGCTGTGATGGCAGTCACAGAGGCAACATCAAAACCACTTCGAGTCTTGGATCTAGCCCTCCAAGACTCAGAGAGGGATCTCTCTGTGTGATATAACTTTTTTTTAAGAGAATATTAGGCTAGCTATGAAGAACATGGGTTTGTTTATGGATTTTGAGTTGGTTTGGTTAAGGCATAAAGGACCATTGGGGAACATGGAGTCAATGATAAAGACGATAGATGAATGAATAAATAAAACAGGATGTAACCATGCAAGATAATCATGCAAGTGGATTCTTTGAGCTTATAGAATGGGAAAGGAAGAAAATATTGGGATTCATTTCAAATGTAGAGCAGAGTCCAACTGAATTCTACACTTAAAACTTGGAAGAAAACATAAATATTGCATTGAGCCTGCACAGTGTGTCAAGAACAAATCCTATGCATTACCTTCTCATAGACAATACATAAAGAAAAGTGTATGAAATAGGAAAATAATGAGTTACATGAGGGAAAAATTCACCACTTAAACACAACATAGGAATATGGGAAAAGTGCCTTTGTATTCATTCATAAAGTCATTTGCAGACTGCTGATCATCTTTACAAAACATAAAGCCATGTTTCTATATTATCTCCCCATCTGGTCCCTCCAGGTCGAACCTCTTTACATTAAAATCCTTTGAATAAATAGGATAGACCTCCCCATAAGTTTCAGAAGTCAGTTTCAACCGCCTCGGCAAAAAATAGCCATAAATCCCCCAAAATTTGGAACTTTCCGCCATGAAAGACGGGCCTAATTTTTGCGAAAAAGGGGTCCGAACAGACATATTTTTCTCTTAAACACTGACACTTGGGAAAAAAATGAAGGAATATATTGTATATGGGCATGTGCTAAAAAACAACCTCCTTCGGGTTTTCCAAATTTGCCTCCAGCTGGCCGTAACAGCTCCTACAAAATCAGGACTGTAACATAAAAGTGAAAATATGGAAAAAAGGGCCTCGAAGATGGCTTCGATTCTCCTTGCTCGTGGCACCTGTGAAAAAACGGAGAGGGGTTTTTGTTCTTCATCTAGTTTCGGAGAAACATCTCTCTCAGTTTATTAAAATTTGTTTTCATTTGCCCAAAAACGGCCTCGTACGAAGACATGCTGAACAGGCGAAAATAGGAAAAAAATGAAAAAGGCGGTTTTTTTGGGATGGGTGGTATTCCGGACCCCCCTGAGGTGGTAAGAGGTTTTTTTTTTTGGGGGGGGGGGGTCCGGAATTTTTCTCATTCGTTGATTTTGATTTATGATGTGATGAGTGTACCGGAGATTTGGGTGGGTAGACTTAGGGTAGTGTTAGTTTGGTTGTTATTTTTGTTTTTTAATATTTGTTATGCTTTTATTTTGTTACGTGTTTTGTTTTATGTTTATGTATTTTATATGTTTTGTTTTGTTTTTTATATTTTGTTTTGTTTTTTTTATATTTTGTTTTTTATGTTTTGTTTTTTATATAATTTGTTTTTTATATATGTTTTATTATAATTTTTATATTTGTTTTAAATATTAATTAATAAAACATTAACCTAATTTATTAATTAATCAATTTCTAACCTAATTACTAACTTAATTAATTAACAATTGATCAGTTACTAACATGTTAACTCAATTATTAATTAATTAATAATTTATTTATTATTAACAGGTTTAATCATGACTATTAACCTAATGTTTTTATCCTAAGTCTGTTTATTCATGGAGGGGTAAGATTGGCGAAGGGGTGAATGAATGAAGGGTGAGGAACTGACAGGTGCAACGTGAATGAAGGATGTAGCATGGAGCGAAGGAGTCCTGATCCAATGGATGGATGACACGTTGGGATAGTGGCCGTCGGAAAAACCTGCCTCATTCCGGACCCCCCCCCCACCGTTAAAGGGAGAACGATCGGGGGGGTCCAGAATCGCATGTTTACCGTCCATTTGCGCACCTCCATGACAACCATAGATCTATGTGCACTTTTTAATCACCATTTTGGACACCCCCCCCCCACCGTTAAAAATAGAACAGTCGAGGGGGTCTGTAATCCACTGTCAATCGTTGATCTACATGCCGCTAGATCGACCGTCAATCTAAGCGCATTCTTTACTCTCCAGGCGTGAATGCAGTATATGAGGCAAAACTTAGGCTTAATGACTTTTTCAGGGTTTGGTGCACCGCTTCTCTTGAAAATAATTTGCAGAGATGAAATATTATTTGCAAACCTATACACCTAGAGTGAAAAATTTCCAGTCAATAGATGATCCTATGAATTATAGGGTTATAACAGTGGCTCCACCTGGGGATGGAAACTCTTTTGGGAGGTGTCAAGAACCACGGACCTCTGAACATGCAGACTGGTGCTTTATCCATTGGGATGATCCCAAAATCTTATTCTGCAACCTGCACCTGTTTTGATCTTGCAACTAAAACCAAATTAAGATAAAAACTGCTGAAAAAGAGATGCTAAGAATGTTGAGCTTATTCGAAACTGCTACCTACCCTACACTACTGACAATTTCATCGTTATAAATGATACAATAATGCCAATGTAGCCAATCCAGTAGTTTTTGAGACCAGAGGACTGTTTGACTGCTTGTTACCATAGTGAAAAGCACAACTTGACCTTTTGCCCATCAACTCAAAACTCCAAAGTGAAAAGGCCATTGTTGAAAATGTGATTGATATTTACCATAGAGACCTCGATAATCTTGAAGAACAAAAGTACTGCCAGAGATAGATTGAGGCTCTACAGTGAAAAGATTACCCATATAGGTAGCTATAAGATCAAGTTAGAAATGACATGTTCCTTGATTTTTGGATTCTTCCAAGTGAGCGACATGCTCTGGCAGTGTAACTATGTTTTTTTCATCCTCATACATTTCCTGACATGGCTGCAAATTTTCTGATGGGTTTTGAAATGATGCTTCTGCTGAACACACCCTTGTAGTTGACTGTCTTATCATATCCCTGTCATAACAACTTGTTATCCCATGGATGGATGATGGAAAATGGATTTGACAACACAGGTCATCCAACCGATCAACTATTGGATCCTGAAAAGACTGACAAGACTGTTGCATTGATTCAAATGAAATTTCCTGACTTTTTATGTATTTATCCTTCAACACTTGTCCAAGAGTCTCCTTCAAGATTTGAAATGAATTAAAGCACAATGGTACATAGTTCTTTTGGATTGACTCATAATTTGTCTCAGGCTCTGAGCTTTCATCAGGAAATTGAAAATCAATGTAGGTCAAGGGATGTGATTCTGGGTTTAGAAAAGCTTCCATATCCTTAATGGCATCTTCAACTGATTGATCAGAGAAATTTCTATCTTCACTATTTTCAACTGGCCTAGAGTTTCTTTTCAGAAACTGAAAAGATGAGAAACATAAGGGCAAAGTGTTTTCACTTACTGTGAAATTTTCTGTCTCTTCCTCATCGCTGTCATGACTGTTGTGCAAGGGCTGATTGTCATATCTGAACTGTAAATGATCTTCTTCCTTCCAATGACATGCTGCTGATTTATTTGAAGAGTCCACATCTATTTTATCCTCGCGTTCATCATCATACTGATCACACTTTGGTAGATAATCCAAGTGAGGAATGTCATCAAACATGCACATCATATCAACTGGTTGTTCCTCTGCAAGTTGAGATGGAGCTTCATCTTTGACTGTGTTGTGAATTGAATACATGAAAGAATCATTATCCAAACCATGGTCCCAAGGATGAACAACAAAATGTTTGGGAATAGTGACCTTTTCTTTCTCTGAAATCAATGGAACATGATGTCTTTGGACAACAAGTTCATATTTTATGCTAATCTTCTGCATCATCTCTTCCATGGTGTTGGCCATAATATCTAGTTTAGCTTCTGAAGATTTCAGCTGCTCCTTTTCTTTGTTCTTTACCTTTGACCTTTTGATCAACAATTTGGCCTCCACATCAACTGCAACCTTTTTCATTTCTTCAATACTTACAGTGTTCCTTTCTCTTAACTGAAATGTCATCTCAGGATCGAAGGCATCTGGGTAATGCAAGTGAGATGATCCTGGGAGTGGCCTTATATTAGCAGGTATTGCCTGATATACTCTGGCTGAAAACTAATTTATTGTTTCCCTTGGTTGTCTTTTCAAATGGTCATACTGTTCCAAGATGAGAAAAAAATTTCTCATGATCACGCATGGATCTAGGAAAACTTGCATGAACTGCTGAAATTTTTTTATGCTTGCAGTTGGAAGGTTCTTAAACCAATATTTAACTTTACCTCCCAAAGACAGGGAAAACATTATGATGCAGACATCATCTTCTTCAACCTCGAAGAGGTCAAGGAAATCCTCAAGACTTTGGATATGCTTTTCAGCAGTAATATTGGCGTTCTCTCCATTAAACCTGGGCAGATTATTGATGTAATTGATAGGGAGGTCATGGAGAATAGGAGGCAAATCTAGAGGTTTGTATTGGTCTGGGACTTTTGCAAGCACAGAAGATGAAGCAAGAGGCTCAAAACCATCCATAGGTTTTGCAAGAGTAGGATATAAAGCAGGAGGCTTAGGTCTCACTAGGGTTTCTACAGGTGCATCTGGGATGTGCACAGGTGTATGAGTATGTACATAATCTAAAATTGGGGATATGATCTCTTGAGGCTCATCAATCAACAGGTGGTCAATGTAATCTTCAACAATATACTTTTGATCAGGCTTAGAATAAGACAAAACATAATTGCAGATAAAACCAAAGATGTCTTGAATGCAATTTGAGCTTGAGTACCTGGTATTTCGAGGCTGCTTGGTCATGCTTCAGGTTCTTCCTCCAGTGGAGTCTTTGAGTTGACACTGTCTGGAGCTGATTGGAGTCACCAGGTGAATGATTTCATCCTTTCTGGGGTCTAGTCACTGTCCACCCTCAGTGATCAGATCTGGAGCTTTGAAGTGTACTACTGGGGAAAGAGTTCCCCAGTATGGTCGTCATTCTATTAGTGCTCTGTAATTTTCCCAAGGCTGTAATGGTAGTCATAGAGGCAACATCAAAACACCTTTGAGTCTTGGATCTAGCCCTCCAAGACTCAGAGAGGGATCTCTCTGTTTGATATAACTTTGTTTGAAGAGAATATTAGGCTAGCTATGAAGAACATGGGTTTGTTTATGGATTTTGAGTTGGTTTGGTTAAGGCATAAAGGACCATTGGGCAACATGGAGTCAATGATAAAGATGATAGATGAATGAATAACTAAAACAGGATGTAACCAGGCAAGATAATCATGCAAGTGGATTCTTTGAGCTTATAGAATGGGAAAGGAAGAAAATATTGGGATTCATTTCAAATGTAGAGCAGAGTACAGATGAATTCTACACTTAAAACTTGGAAGAAAACATAAATATTGCATTGAGCCTGCACAGTGTGTCAAGAACAAATCCTGTGCATTAACTTCTCATAGACAATACATAAAGCAAGTGTATGAAATAGGAAAATAATGAGTTACATGAGGGAAAACTTCACCACTTAAACACAACACAGGAATCTAGGAAAAGTTTCTTTGTATTCATTCATAAAGTCATTTACAGACTATTGATCATCTTTACAAAATAGAAAGCCATGTTTCTATATTATCTCCCCATCTGATCCCTCCAGGTCGAACATATTTACATTAAAATCCTTTGAATAAATAGGATAGACCTCCCCATAAGTTTCAGAAGTCGGTTTCAACCGCGTCGGCCAAAAATAGCCATAAATCCCCAAAAATTTGGAACTGTCTGCCATGAAAGACGGGCCTAATTTCTGAAAAAAACGGGTCCGAACAAACATATTTTTATCTTCAACGCTGACACCTGGGAATAAAATGAAGTATTTTATTGTATATGGGCATGTTCTGGACAAAAACCTCCTTTGGTTTTTCCAAATCCGCCTCCATCTGGTCGTAACATCTCCTGCAGAATCAAGACTGTAACAGAAAAGTGAAAATATGGAAAAAAGGGCCTCGAAGATGGCTTCGATTCTCCCTGCTCATGGAACCTGTGAAAAAACAGAGAGAGGTTTTTGTTCTTCATCCAGTTACGGAGAAAAACTCTCTTAGTTTCTTAAAATTCGTTTTCATTTTCCCAAAAACGGCCTCTGACGAAGACATGCTGAATAGGCAAAAATAGGAAAAAAATGAAAAAGGCGGTTTTTTCGGGATGGGTGGTATTTCGGACCCCCCTGAGGTGGTAAGCGGTTTTTTTTTGGGGGGGGGATACGCTAGATTGTGGGGATGACACCTATCTCGGGGGTGGTTTTTGGAAACTACCATTCCGGACCCCCCCCCCTTTCGTTAAACTCTGAATGGTGGGGGGGTCCAGAATTTTTCTCATTCATTGATTTTGATTTATGATGTGATGAGTGTACGAGAGATTTGGGTGGGTAGACTTAGGGTAGTGTTAGTTTGGTTGTTATTTTTGTTTTTTAATATTTTTTATGTTTTTATTTTGTTACGTGTTTTGTTTTATGTTTATGTATTTTATACATTTCGTTTTGTTTTTTTTTATATTTTGTTTTTTATGTTTTGTTGTTCATATAATTTGTTTTTTATGTTTTGTTTTTTATATAATTTGTTTTTTGTAAATGTTTTATTATAATTTTAATATTTGTTTTAAATATTAATTAATAAAACATTAACCTAATTTATTAATTAATCAATTTCTAACCTAATTACTAACTTAATTAATTAACAATTGATCAATTACTAACATGTTAACTCAATTATTAATTAATTAATAATTTATATAACAGGTTTAATCATGACTATTAACCTAATGTTTTTATCCTAAGTCTGTTTATTCATGGAGGGGTAAGATTGGCGAAGGGGTGAATGAATGAAGGGTGAGGAACTGACAGGTGCAACGTGAATGAAGGATGTAGCATGGATCGAAGGAGGCCTGATGCAATGGATGGATGACACGTTGGGATAGGGCCCGCTGGAAAACCCGCCTCATTCCGAACCCCCCCTACCGTTAAAGGGAGAACGATCAAGGGGGTCTGGAATCGCATGTGGAACGTCCATCTGCGTGCCTCCATGACAACCATAGATCTATGCGCACTTTTTAATCACC
>ML777035.1:810902-825871 GCA_009831015.1 Picea engelmannii | reverse complement strand
CCCCCACCGTTAAAAATAGAACAGTCGAGGGGGTCTAGAATCCGCTGTCAGCCGTTGATCTACACGCCGCTAGATCGACCGTCAATCTAAGCACGTTCTTTATTCTCCAGGCGCGAATGCAGTATATGAGGCAAAGCTTAGGCTTAATGAATTTTTGATGGTTTGGTGCACCGCTTCTCTTGAAAATAATTTGCAGAGATGAAATATTATTTGCAAACCTATACACCCAGAGTGAAAAATTTCCAATCAACAGATGATCCTATGAATTATAGGGTTATAACATCCTCCACCGTCTTGAGCTCCTCCACTGCAGAGTCCTTGGTCTGAATTTTGTCCGTACAGTCCAAATGGAGGAATTCCTCCTCAATTATGCAGGGTGTCTTCCCTAGATTCTTGTGCTTGTTGGATAAAGGATGAAGCACTTGTGCTTGCTGAGATATGGCTTGTGGGCTGCCAATTATCTGACACTATGAAGAGGAGGGATTCTGGACGAACCTAGATAGGTTCCTCTGGAATCTTCTCCTCAATTTATTCCATTGGCGAAGTTCTAGACTTATCTCATCGCTGAGTTCGAGCAATGGATAGGGCTCACTCCAATATCTACACGCTCCGTTGTCTATCAACAAAACTATACCAGGTGGGGCCGCACCACGACCTACCTCTTTCCCTTGGCATGGAGGGGTCAGAAAGGTTTTTAAAGTGTAGGGAGAAATCAATAAGAGTCGACTGGATGTAGATCCAGTTCTCAGAGCGTCTGGGTTGATGGAGCGCAAAGGTGAGATGGAGCCAACCTCGTCCGAGCGAGAGGATAATGGTGAGGCCCGACATGACCTCTGTACCAAGCTTCCCACTGTAATTATACCTTGTGGCCACCATTCTTCTCCCATGCGGGAGTTGTCCTCCTCTTCTTGTCGGGAAGTAATGACCTCCCTCCATTTAATAGTGAGGTGAAGGGTGTCAACCTTCCATATTAATGGCTTGGGTCTGGGGCAGGCTACCTG
This sequence comes from Picea engelmannii, assembly GCA_009831015.1. Lineage (NCBI taxonomy): Eukaryota > Viridiplantae > Streptophyta > Pinopsida > Pinales > Pinaceae > Picea > Picea engelmannii. Next base: position 824,870 of record ML777035.1, on the reverse strand, counting down.
GCCTCCCGTTGCAATGTGGCACCCCATCCAGGATTTGATAATATTTCTTGGTCAAGTCCAAGCATCAGTCTGAAATCTCATATCGAGAAGAGGTTTGCATGTTCCATTGAATCATCTCCACCATGGAATCCACACCTTCATTTTCCAGACAATCAACTACTTTGTTTGCCTTGATTTTTACATGTGAGGGGATGAGGGTGGTATTAGGCTGTAAGAGGGATCTGAACTCTTCCAGCAGTCCTGAGAGTCTCCAGCTTGGAGAGACCTCTAGGGGGTGTGACCCATTAATAATTTTGGTTATGAGTTGGATGATGATATGGGAATCCCCCTCCACTATGATCTTATTTAATTCTTGGTCCATTGCTAACTTGATTCCTCTGAGAAGGCTCTATATCTCAAGAACATTATTTGTATTGAATCGAAGATAACCTGCTGCATAATAGATAATTTTCCCTTCTGCATTTCAAAGGGCCTCCCCAAAGCCTGTCAGACCTGGATTCCATTTTGGCGCACCATCAAAGTTCAATTTAATGAAACCCGTGGGTGGGGGGATCACGTTCTTGGGCTACTACTTTTTCTGGTGACCCCATTGTTCTGTCTTTCACCAGTAAGATTGAGCTGCTAGGTATGAAGTATGTGACTTTCGCTTGGGTTACATTTTAGGTCCTCTTGGGACCATTTCCCACTCTTAATCATTTCCCGAATCAAGTTCATAATTATTTACCATGTTGAGCTAAGGGGGGAGGTAGTCGAGTGAAAAATCCTTTTGTTTCTCTCCTTCCAGATTTTCCACATGGTGAAGTGAGGTAGAAGCTTCCAAATGCGATCCAATATTGGGTTTTGATAGGACATCGAGTCCCTGTTTTCCACTGTGCTTATGATATTGGCCTGATTTCTATTGGAGCGATGCATTATTTGTGTCCCCATATCCCAAATTATCTCACTTTAGTTACAATGGTTGAAAGGATGCTCCCTCTTTTCTTCCTGTTGTTGACAAAGGGAGGAGATTGAGGGGCCTATGAAACCTATTTTTTGGAGATTTTCCCAAGTGAGAATTCAATTTTGGATGGTAAGCCATAAGAAGATGGACATCTTTGGCCAGCATTTTGGGTTCCAAATCTTGCCCCAGCTACGTTCCTTTGGTTTCTCTTGTTAGTTCCCCTGCAAGTAGTAATATTCTTTGACTAAGAAGTTGTTTGTTGTGGAGTTCCCCCATATGAGTATATATGGGCCTTCCCTGATGTAAATTTTATGTTTATTTGCAAAAGATTTCCAGACCCATATATCCAGATCTGTTTGAAGGTAAATTTCATGAGGTTCAGTCCTCCAATTGTGGCATGGTCGACGCCTATCATTCACTCTCCATAAATCCTTCACCAACAAGAAGTCCCCAGACTACATTTTTTGACGTAGGGGGATGAGGTCCTCAAGAGTGGTTAGAGGTGGTTGTTATTGCCACGAGTCTTGCCAGAATAGGGAGTGTTCACCATTTCGGATCTCCCAGAAAGCATGCTTCTGAATGAGAATTTGATTGTTCCAAGCCATGTTCCAGATATTGGATCCCTGAATCTGATCATTGAATATGATTATCTTCTCTTCTCTGGTGGTGGGAGAATATTTCCTTTTCCATATTTTTTCCCAGAGTTCTGTGGGGTGCTTGAGCCAATGCCACCACAGTTTTTTCCCCATGACTTGATTTAATTTTCTTGGATCCTGAAGCCCTAGACCCCCTAAGGCTTTAGGATTGCAGATTTTTCCCCAACCTACTAAAGCCCATTTCTTGTTTGGGTGATGCCTGTGCCATAGAAAACAATGTTGGATGTTCCTAATGGAGATAATGACAGATTGGGGAGCTGCTAGGGTGGTAAAGAGGTAGGTTGGAAAGGCTTGAAGAACAATTTTTAAAATCACCAGCCTAGCTGCAAGATTAAGAGATATGAAGGTCCATTTGCTGAGTTTGTTGGAGATGGAGAGCAGTAGGTTGTCCCAAGAGATATTACATGGATTCACCCCTATCAGTGGTATGCCTATATAATTGGACAGAAGGGAGCTCTTGGGGATGCCCAGTTGATGAGAGATATTATTTTGGATAGCCACTGGGGTATTGAAGAAGTAGAGCTATGATTTTTCAAGGTTTAAGGCCATTCTTGAAGCGTCGAAAAAATCTATGATGATGGAATTGAGCTTATTGGCTTCCTGGGAAGTCGAAGTGTTCAACATAAGAGTTTCATCAACAAATTGGTTGTGAGAGGGGGTTGGTTGAATATTGTAAAAGGGTATACCTTTAAGGGATCCTTCCACCACGGAGGCCTTGAGGTACCGTCCTAGTCCCTCTTCCATTATGACAAAGTGAAATGGGGATAGGGGATCCCCTTGTTGGAAGCCTCTAGTGGGAGAGAAGGGTTGGGAAGGAACACCATTAACAAGGATAGAGAAATAAGTTGAGGAAGTGAGTCTCATGATCCAGGCTACCCAGTGACTGTCGAATCCAAAGTCTTCGAAGAGGGAGCACATGTATTTCCAACTAATTATGTCAAAATATTTAGTTAGGTCAAGTTTGATGAGCATACCTGGAGTCTTGGTTGTTTTCATTGAGTGGATGACCTCGTGATCTAGGATAACGTTGTCCATGATTTCCCTGCCTTCCATGTAGCCCTCCTGCTCTTTGGAGATAATGAAAGGAAAAAATGATTTGATATGCATGGGAATGAACTTAGTGATAATTTTGTAGATGACATTACAGAGGTCTATAGGTATATATTATTTGGGATGCGTGACCCTTTCCTCCTTCAGGAAGAGTGTGAGGAAGGTGGAATTTAAGGATGAGAGGACTTGTCCTGAGTTTCTAGATTCCTCCACCACCTGCCAGACTTTTTATCTGATCATTGGCCAATAGTAGTGGAAGAAGTATATCGCGAAGCCATCTAGACCAAGAGATTTACCTAGGGGAATTTTCTTAACTGCTTGATCCACCTCCTCTAGAGTGATGGGTCGCGCCACAACTTCATGATGTTCTTGATTGATTAGGGAGAGTATGTTCCTGGTGATTTTGTGGATCACTAGAATTTTGTCATCGATGGAATCTGTTAGGAGGTCTTTGTAGTAGTTGATCATTTATTCTGCTATTCTGTCATGGTCCCTGATGGGATTACCCTAAGCATCCTCTAGCTGGGTTATTCTATTGATGTATCTTCGGTGCACCATGGATCGATGAAAGAATTTGGTGTTATTTTCTCCTTCTTTGAGCCATTGTACCCTGTATTTTTGTCTCCAGATTATTTCCTCCTCCTTTCTCTCTTCTAATTCTACCTTGAGATCCTCCTCTTCTTTCATTAAGGATTTCATTTTGTCCCCCATTATGAAGGTCTTTTGCAAGGTTTCAAGACGCTGCTCGATTTATTTCATTCTTTGCAGGATGTTCCCAAAAACATTCCTATTCCAACACTTTGGTTGTGACTTAAAGTTTTTGAGCCAATGCTGGAATTTTTACATGAAGGTACCATGGTCTATTTCTTCTTTCTTCCACTAGGATTCTGAAATTTGTTGGAAGTGTGGGTGGGAGAGCCAAAATTTCTCAAATCTGAAGGGCTTGAGTTTGGGCATCGCCCCGACATCAAGATAGACTGAAACGAGCCAGTGGTCCGAGCCTATTTTCGGGAGGATGTTGGCCTCAATGGCGGGATCCTCCAACAACAGGGCTTATGAAACGAGGAAGAAGTCTATTTGGAAATCTACATGATGATGTCCAGATCTGTGATTGGACCAGGTGAAAATGCCATTCCTATTTTCTATATCTACTAAATCCAGTTGGTCTATGAGGGCCCAAAACTTACCACTGTCTTGATCAAGCCTCTTGGTGCCTCTTGTCGTTTCCTCCAACGTTAGGATGATGTTGAAGTTACCTCATATAAACCAGTTGGGAAAGATCAACAATGATTTGATGGTGGTTATTCGCTTCAAGAATACCTCTTTGTCCTTTGTACTCTGAGGCCTGTATGCAATTTTGATCTCGCCTTCTGTGGTAGATCCTATGAATTTGAAGTGAGTCGTAATCGTACCCACTATGGAAAAGGGTATATCTATGATGACTGTTGTTCGATTCCACAAGATCACCAGACTGCTTGCTTCTTTGTTGGAGTCCATGTGAAGGGAGTCTCATCCTCTCCAACAATGCTGAAAGATATCTGTCACTTCTTCACCAACAAATTTTGTCTCCTGCAAAAGGAGAATGTCTGAATTCTCAACACATATACAGTCTCGAAGAGTCCTCTTTTTAGATCTTCCATTGAGCCCTCTGATATTCCATGTTATGATCTTCATCATGATGAGTTGGGAGGTTGATGGAGGTATCCCTTCGTGAGCCTTTGGATCTGGCCCGGGTTGATCATGAAGTTACCTACTTCCTTGATGATTCGTTGGGTTGATTTGTGTCCCCATATTTTACTTTGTTAGGAGGTTCGTTTTGGCTTAGTGGATGGGTCTAAGGATATCTCTAGTCACAAGGTAGATCCCGCGGTGGAGTCAATGAATACTTTGTGAGCCTTTTCGAGTTGTTTCACTGGGATGGTGTGTAGATCCTTTCGGTTGAATGCTACCTCCAATTTTTCAAGATCTATGTCCGCCATATCTTTCTCATCAAGCTGCATGAGAGTGTCCCTACTTTCTTCTAGATTTTCCCTAAATGCCCTGCTAACAAGGCTTGTGTCTTGGTGGTCGCCTTTGCCTATTTCGGTTTGGTGCGTGGCTTTGCATTTTTACTTTTCCTGGATGTCGTTTTTGTGTGGATATCCTACCTCCTCTTCCCCGGGAAGTTGATTAAGAATGTCATAGGAGTTTTTAGTGGGTATTTTCGGAGTATTGTCTTTATTCTGGTTTCTGGGTGGGTGTTGTTTCCTTCTAGTGACTGTGATGAAGCCATCCTTTTTCTTCCCCTATCCATCTTTAGGGATCTGCTCATTTAAGGGACAATCCCGAAAGAGGTGTCCATGCTCGTGACACTTCCTGCAACGGAAGGGAATATGATAATAGTCCATTGTTTGATTCAATTCTTCATCCTGATATTTTAGGGTTATTGAGCTTGGTAAATCTTTTGAAATGTCCATGTAGACATAAATCCGAGCGTAGGAAGTGTATTTCCTTTTCTTTTTGGCTTTCAAGGATTTAACATATCGTCCCATGGTATTTCTTATAACCATTAGGATTTCCTCCATCCAGAATTATTGCGACAGGGAGTATATCCTTATCCAAACTAGAGCCATTGTGAAATATTCTTTCTCTGGGCTAAAGCGGTTCGTCCAAAATCGAAGAAATAGCCCAACTGAGTTGTAAAAGTATGGCCCATTATAAAAAATGTTGCCCTTGTCTTCCATATTGTAAAGGATGATCGTGAAAAACCCCTTGGAGCAGATCTATACTTCATAATCTCCCTTGGGGTTCCACCAGTCCTTGATCCATCTCAAGAGGTTTTGTTCTAAAGGCCAGAGACCTAGGAACTTGTTGATGAGGGCATTCTCCTACATGAACTGAGTGTGTTCAGATTATGAGATATATTAGAGGCTTATCAAATTGGGGAATGCATTTTCCTTGTTCCCATCCTCAATATTCCTTTGGATGAGCCATTCTTGGCTCCACATCCATTGCTTTGATGAATCCCTGCTCTTTAGCTAGGAGTTGTTCTCTCAGGTGCAGTGGCGGCTCAAAAGCAGGCCTCTTGGCACGTAGTCTAGCTCTGTCGTTTGCTTCCACATTATTGTATGAGGGGATCCCCCCCTCCCCACTGGGCTCATCTCGCACTGTCAGTTGTGGCGTATCAAATCCGTTTGACGCTTATCATGTGACCATTTCGACTACAAGAGGAGTGGATCATGCAGAGACTCTCTAGGGTTTCACTATAGTTTCAAAGGAGAGATACAAATTCCTCTGTAGAAATACTTTTTTTTTTGTTTGTTAACTGGTCCAGACCTTCTTGGCAACGGGATTAACCTTTGGATTGAGAAACCGCGACTCAGGGGCATCTAAGCCGTCAAAATCACTCGGGGATCGCACCCGGGCTGAGCCACACCAACCCTTAACATGGTTGGATTTTTTGTCCCCGCAAGTTTCGAACCGATGACTTTTCAACACAGAGTGGCTTAACAACACACTCCATCACCGACTTTCCTACACCTCAGGGACCCTCTATAGAAATACTTATTGGGATTTCTCCTCTGTAAAAAACGTACATGGTTATTATCAATTAAATTTTGATTTTTCAATTTTGTTTGTATATGTATTTTTTTTTTTTTTTTTTTTTTTTAGGGTTTTGTAGGTTTTGGTTTGTTGGACAACCGGTCCCCCAACGCTCCCGTTTCCAAGTCCGATCACAGAATTTGTCCCAAGGTGATGGGGGTGATGCCTTGCATCGTCCAAGTGACCGAAAGAAAAAACAATTAAATTAAAAAGAAACTTTTAAAAGTGGTAAAATGGTAATTTAAAAAAAAAAAAAATTATGTTTGAAGTTTAGTAAATTTAGGGGGGTTTTGTCATTTTTTTGGCTTAAAATGTGATAAATTTTGCTAAAATTTCTTTGCAAAATATATAAAAATTGAAAATTCATGATCTATTTCCAAAAAAATATAAAAAATCACATGAAATTTAAGGTTTTCAATGTTTTGCATAGATAAAAATCTTAATTTGTATTTTTCATATATATATATATATATATATATATATATATATATATATATATATATATATAGATAGATAGATAGATAGATAGATAGATAGATAGATAGATAGATAGATAAACTATCTATAGATAGATAGATAGATAGATAAACCATCTATTCATTTAATCAATGTGGGATAAATTAAAAAAGATAAAACATAATGTAATTAATTAATTTATGATGAATTACTAGAGTAATATTTATTTAATATTGAAGGTAAAATTTCCTAAAACTCCATGGGATGAAAGAGTGTGTCACCTTTGTGACACTAAGAAGGTTGAATATGAAAATCACTTTCTCTTAGAATGTCCATCCTATACCCATATTATATCTCATTTTCAAAATATTTGTCACACTACCAACCTTCCTAACCTCTTAACTCAACAAAAGTATGACGATCTTGGAAAGCTTCTCTTAATGATTTTTGAGCATAGAAACACAATTCTAAAGAATCACAAGTAATCACTTACCCTCTTAAGGTCTGATATACCAATTTGGTCTTAGTGGATGTTAATCGTTATCATCATTAAAGAGGAAGCTTTATGGGAAACAATTTGGGGAAAATTGGGAGGGAAAATTCTTAGGAAATTTTTGAGGGAAAAATTTTTGGGGAAAATTTGGGGGAAACATTTTTGGCAAAAATTAGGAGGGAAATTTTGGGGAAATTTTGGATGGAAATTTTTGGAGTGAAATGTTCATTCCACAAGCTATAAGAATGTCATTGGGAGGGTGGGCATTTGCACCATTCTATGTTTGTAGTCAGTAGTGATGGCTTCATCAGATAGAGAGGATTTTATTTCTAGAGAATCAACATCTTGTTCACATGCCTTCTCTTCTGAGACTGACAAATGTGGTGGAAATACCTCTAATGTAAATGAGGAGTCATATGTTTTAGCTAGTGAGAATTTTGATCATAGTGCAAGAAATGATATTGAGCATATTGTTTGGGAAAGTCCTAATTCTGAAGACTTTGAAGGCACTAATGATGAAGGGGAGGAATATGGTGAAAAGGACGATGAAGGGTTTCCTCCAAGTGAGTATTTCCAAGGTAATACTGATGATGATTAATATTTTCCTCCAAGTGAGGATTTTGAAGATACCGATGGGGATGATGAAGAGTTTCCTCCAAGTGAGGATTTTCCTCCCAGTGAGAATTTTCAAGGGAGTAAAGAGAATGATGAAGATTTTCCTCCAAATGAGGATTTTGTAGGTAATGATGAGGATAATGAAAATTTCCCTTCGAGTGAGGATTATCAAGGTAGTAGAGAGGATGATGAATATTTTCCTCCAAGTGAGGATTTTGAAGTTACTAATGAGGAGGATGAAAATTTTCCTCCTATTGAGGATTTAAAAAGCACTAATAAGGATAATGGAGATTTTTGTCCAAGTGATGATTTTGAAGGTACAGATGAGGAGGAAGAAGATATTTCTCCAAGTGAGGATTTTGAAGGGACTAATGAGCATGATGAAGATTTTCCTCCAAGTGAGTTTTTTGAAGGGACTGATGAGGATAGTGAATATTTTCCTCCAAGTGAGTATTTTCAAGGGACTGATGAGGATGATGAAAATTTTCCTCCAAGTGAGGATTTTGAAGGTACTACCATGGATGGTGAAGGTATTGTTTCAGCAGGAAAAGGGTATGGTGAAGGTATTGTGTGTACAAGAAAGAGATGGTGGTTGAGAAACAAAACAAAAGAAAGAGAAAAATAAAGGGTCGAAATATAACTCGTCGTCACACCGACCTTTTAAAATTAGAGGATGTTGACATACTTGTCTATGAATTCAATTTGACAAAGAGAGGAAATCTTCACTCCAGGACCATAGACATTACCAAGAGGTTACTGCCACAAGAAATAACTGCAAGATGGGATTATGGTGAACCTAGTCGTAGATCAAAGAGGCTTTTGAGATGTGAAATGTTGGGAATACATGCAAACTCATATGGTGCACTCATTGATAATAAAGAAGAATATGGATCATCTATATCTTCATGCAGTCATTCATCTAAAGACAATGTAGATTTTGATGGTGTGTTAGAATCCATGGATTAATTTGATTAAGTGTATGAAACATTTTATGTATTTTTTTATCAATGTGATGTTTGTATGGTAACTATAAATGAGTTTTCTCAGTTACATATGATCTTACATGAAGTTATGAATCATTTCTATGTTTTATGAACTATATGTTTTGATTATGGAGAATATATAACAAAATTTCTTAGCTCTTATGTTTTGAATATGGACAATGTAATGAAATAATTTATGTTTCATTAAATGTAATTTGTATAGACTTATTTATTTAAAATTAAAAAAATATTTTGAATTTATGTTGAATGTTGACATATGAAATGGTGATATTTTCATGCCATTATGTATTATCTTGTGGTTGGAGAGATAAAATAACCTTAAAAAAGTGAATATTTAAGGGTTGATTTTATGATTTGGTCTATAGCAATGATAATGTTTTACACCACTTTCAAAAATGTATTAATTTTTAGGTTTTGGTTGCAATGGTACTTTCTTCACTAGGATAAGGTTTCAAATGAGGTATAAATTTAACATTTAGAAAAAAAAAAACATTTTTTGTTGGTAGCACCATTCTTTGATTTAAGTGTTTATTTTAAAGTTTTTCTAAGCAACTATAAACATGTTTTAGGCCATGATTGAAAAAAAAATTGTAATTTTAACCTAAACAAAAGGGTGCTACTGGTAGCAGCATTTTTTGATTTGAGGGTCAATTTTGTGGCTTTTTATGTAAAAATATGGGTTTTAAGGGATAAATTTATTGTTTTGAGGTTACAGTTCTAATTAAGTTGGTAATATTGTTTATCCTCAGCTTGGGGGTGTCTGTCTATTGAGATTTGGAAAAATCAGTCTACGATTGGGTGGAATGTCCATCCCAAGCTGTTGGTTCCATTATTCTTGTTTAAGATAAGTGGTTTATCTCGTACTGAGTTATTCAAATGTGTTATTATTGTGCATGAACTCTGCGTGAATGAGAATGACTTATATGTTGTTGTAATGAACGATTTGGTTGAATCTCATGCTGATTATTAACATGCTTCAGATGCATAAGTTTTATGGTTATTATCATAGCTAAATATGTTATAAATTGTAGTTGCAAGCTATGGGAAAATGAATAAGCGAAAAACAATGACTTTAATTAGCAGAATTTTCATGTTATGTGTATTTTTCACGTATTGTTGCCTAGATGGAAACTAGGTATGTTACTAAAATGGTATCAAAGATGACAAAGAGAAATATTTTAGCGTGACATGGCCCTGCCATGGTGGTTGGGATGTTACACCCTAGATCAAGAGTACGGGTGAGATCCAAGCTGATCAGAGGACACATTATATATGAAGCTTCTCTTCTAGAAACTTCACAAATTTCTCCCTTTTCCTTCCTTTCAAACAATGTCACACCCTGTGAACTAGCAACATGAGACAATGTTGTTTTTTATAGTGGTGCAACATGCGACCACTTAAGAGTGTCTCATGTTGCAGTGGTGCAACATGCGACACTTTAAAAAAAAGTGTCTTTAAACAAATTCTGGCTTCTTTCAGAGAAATTCCTTTCTTCATTGATCATGGATTTTAAATATCGGTGAAGTCATTAATGGATTCTATGCATAGGTTGAGGAATTACAATTGCGAATCATGCTAGGAATGTCGCTTGAAGTACAAGAAGGTAGTGAGATAATGGCGACAACAACAATCACCAATATCAAGAAATTAGAAGAAGAATGTGCAAAACTCTGTGAGGAGAGCGTACATGTATGGATAGAGTTAGTAGAGGACCCTGAGTTGAAGATTGTGGAAGCTCGATTAAGAGAAGCACAAGAAATTGCGCAAAAAGATTTAAAGATGATAACTACTATCCCACCAAAGGAATGTATTACGACCATTTTGGCTCAAAGGAAGTCATACTTGGAGGTAGAGAATATGAGGGATCAAAAAAATATCCTTCAACAATGATTGGGACCATTTCAAGAAGAAGTAGTGAGAATCATAGGATAATTATCCATTGTGGAGGGTAAGGTCACACAAGAAACATATGAAGCAAAGGAAAAACTAACAACCTTGACTGTATAAGGGGCAAAGGAGATTGCAGAAACATAGGTCATGACCATCAAAGAATTGGAGGTAGAAAAGGAAACCTCTCACAATTTCATTGCGGCATGGAAGAGTAGGAAACATGCTTGAGTGGCTAGGGCGAGACATAGGTGAGTGTTGGGGCTTGTTGGACAGACAATTTTCGATACAGTTTTGTTAAAAATACTAAGTATAGGAAAAGTGATCAGAAGAAGAAAGAAGGATAGGAGCATGTAGTTGAGGTGCATATAGGAGGACAATGAACATAAGGAAGACAAGACACAGACAAAAGAATAAAATAGACAAAGGAATAAACAAGAGAATATTGTGGGAGAAAGGGAAGAAAGATAAAACAATGGAAACCCGACGTTCCAGAAATAGAAGAACAAAAAAAAGCATCATGTAGATGAAAAAGAAGGTGAAAACAGCTGAACAACCAGTTAACTGAATAAATTATGCATTGTAATAGGGTTTTGGGATGATCATAATATGGTTTTAAGCACTAATTCTTATGTATAAATATGTAACAGGTTGGGAGAATAGGGTTTCTCAGGTTCTATGATTTTTTTATTCTGTGTGTAAAATTCTATCTGTCTGGTTTCTAAGTTCATGAATGTAAAAGAGAGGATGTTGAGAGAGAAAGGATTTCACTACAGAGCGACTAGGCTAGGAGAAAGACAATATAATCATGAGATATCTTTGTAAGTGCAGTGCACAAGCATGAATCTATTAACAAAAGTCATAATAAATAAGCCAATCATTGTGGACGTAGACCAGAGTTGGGTGAACCGCGTTAAATACTACGTTCTATGCTTTCTATGTGTTTGCTTATGGAATCTATTTGAATGCATGTTAGATTTGATTTACTTTATGTGCAATCATGGCGCAAGGGTTTGGATGTTATAGTAATGAATTTGTGTTATAATCAGGAACAAAATGGTAATATGAATCTGATATAGGCTAAGTAATCGAAGAAGAAACTTTGAAGAATATCCCACACATAACTAGTCAAGTCAGAATGAATAGGAACATAACCTCCCATTCCCTTAACACTATAGAAACATGGTTCTTGCAGTCGCAATAGATACCTTGGGTGGGACTTCATATGCACATGTCGGTGATGATGAAAGGGCCATTGTCTGAAGGGTTTTTTGGTCCAGATATAACTTGAAACTAGGGTCTCACAACCTCATGCAACGCCAACAGTGACTTGACATGATGATTGGGTGATGATGTTGTGGTCAAAAGATACTTTGTGCACAAGCTGCGTGGAATTCTATGGATCTCTCTAGTTCATTCACAAATAACATGGAAATGATTTTTTTTATAAAGATGTCATGAGAATCCTCCCACAATGCATGCAGGATAAACAAATTCAAATTTCCAAATTGAAGGCCCAGATCTCACAAGGATAGATCAACGGTGGTCGAGTCTCCATCTCCTAGAGCTCATAATGTTTGATCCTAACATCCGATTTGAGAATATGAGATATCATCAAAAAGGTAACTATATGTAGAACACATTGGAAGTGGTTTGAATAGCTTAAATATAAGTTATAAGACCGTAAAAAATAAATTTCAATCAAGACTATTTTGGGCTTAGAAACAAGTTATTTTTGGAAAATCATTTATTTAAAGAAATTTATAAACTTCTAAGGTGGGTCCGAGATGATGGAACAAATACTAAAGATAATATTTACTAAATGTATTAATTCTTTCCACAAAAATGGATAAACCCTAACCAAAAAGTAGTCTCAAGAAGATGAAGAAGATATTACAAAAGAGAAAAGGAGAAAAATTCAAGAGGTTGGCAGTGGGTTGTTAGAGAGTTTGTTATAGGGGTATTTTTCCTAGAACCAAGTTTTTTCCTTTCTAAATATTTTTGAATCAATCGTCTTGAATTTATCTTTCATGTTCCTTTCTTCTCAACTCTCTCAATATTCTTCCATACATTCCCCATAACATTTTAGGTCTAGAGGAGAAAAATCCCTTCTTGTAAAAAGTAGATGTAGTTTATTCATTGAAATGTTGTTGAGGTTGTTTCATCTCTCTTATTTCAAACATTTTTAAGATTATTTAATTTGGGATATTACTATTAATTTCTCCAACAAGAACTATTTCAGGGCATTGCATTAGTGATTTTTCAGAATTTTAGTCTAAATCATGAGATTTCAAATGTATTATCCATCAAAATTTATGGGATCCTCCCGATTCTTTGGAATATCTGGATGGGGGAAGTCTCAACCACTAGCCACAATAACAAATAGTGACCTCAATGGAATTTAACATATTTCAAGTTGTGGTACATAGCCTCCCCATTAAAATATTCTTTTGGCAGGTGCTTCAAATGATTGAGCTAACTCTTGGGCATATAAAATATTTGAAACATCTTATCACATCCTCAAGAACTTAAGAAAGAGTGAGAAAGTGAATACCTTGCTAGCCCTAATTAGTGCAAATTAGATAGACATGTCATAAATGATATTTAAACCTAGGTGCAAAGGACTACAACTTATCCTCTTAACCACACCAACTTGAATTAATCAACAAGTCAATGATAGTATATGATAGTATAAATAACCAAATGAAATGATACTTTTTTCTGCAAGGAGGGTGGACAAAGATATAGTCAATCATGAAATATATGACAATAATATGGGAGTGGATTAAGTGTTTAGTTCTCAAACTCTGCACCCTTTGAAACTTTGAGGAAAATAAAATAAATACAACAAAAATAAATAAATTGTTACTATGAAATTTGCTTCCATGAAATTGCAAAAATATAAATAATACATTAAAGTCTTAAATTAATATAAAATTTCAATGAACCTCTTTAAAAATAATGTCATGAGGTAGAAGAATGATTTATTCTTTATTTGAAGTCTCTGTTGGTAGTATTACAATAATCACTAATCCAACTGCACCTGTACTATTTGTTTTACTCATTATTTTCATAAAAGGAAATTTAGGGAAATTGGAACTTATAATCATGTTTTGTATATCCAACCTTTAGGGATTTTCATACAAAGCCCATCTCTAGGGACCAATAACTTCCCAAAATGAGATGGTGGTCGAGAGCATATAGAATAAGCCATATATATATATATATATATATATATATATATATATATATATATATATATATATATATATATATATATATATA
>ML777035.1:799297-810879 GCA_009831015.1 Picea engelmannii | reverse complement strand
AAGTGTGTCTTCTTATCTTGGAAAATAGGAGGATAAATAAATTAATGTAACCAAAGGAACATTTAAGTTTCTTTTAAACTTTGAATGACAAGGTTTTAGGTATTGTTGAGTTTCCAATCATCATGCTTGCCAAGATTTTACACTTTTACAACTTCTCTTATATGACACTTGGTGAAATGATTAATGTTATCCATGATTTTTACATCTTCCATACAAATCCACTACATTGTTTTAGCCAAGTTCTCTTTGAATGCTACACTTTTGAAATAGTTTAGAGTGGCATCTACACAATTTCATTTATAATAGTCTAAAGAAATGCTACACTTTTGAAATAGTTTAGAGTGGCATCTACACAATTTCATTTATAATAGTCTAAAGAGAATGATTGATTTCACAAACGTATATCATGCTACATGGCCAAAAGATAAAGTATAACCCATTTTTTTTTACTTGGGATAAACCACATCTGTTGATGTATCCACAACATCCCTCGTAGCTAGTTGGGAGGGGGAAAAGAAACCTATGTTTTCTCTTTCTTAATATCCTTTCAATTTTAATCATTAATCCATTGATACATGGAAAAATGGTTCTTGGGATTATAGTATAATTATTACACTCTATTTTTTGGATAGATTTATTTATCTAGTTATCATGGTAATTATTGTACATGAATACTTTAATGTTTAATGAGAGATGTAACATTTATTTACCAAAATTCTCTTAATCAGAAACCTTGAATGCTCAATTTGTGAGAGTGCTCATGAACCCATGTTTTTTAGTTGGATTGTGATGGGAATTGACATGAAAATATGTATATGTATGTGGCCTATTTTGTTATACTATGTAGGACAATGAACCATCTCCTTTCTTAACGACCAAGATATATATAAAATATATAAAATCATTTTCCTCCGCATCCAAAGTGAAGTTCTCTCTATATCCCTTCGAAAACCATTTATGTTTTGAAAATTAATGGCCCTTAAAAATGGTATTTGCATGAAAGACATGAAATGTAAGATACACAAAATTTGATCCTAAGTTCCAATTTACCCAATGCATTTATGTTTCATTCTAGGTATTGTTGTGGAATTTATTTTATTTGAAATTTTTTAAATCAAATGTTTGGAATGGTGATTAACCTACGTTGTTTCAATCACTAATATGTTTTGGGTCCCATATTGTTGGTTTTATTAATTAGAAGCATTGGAATGCATGTTGGTGGGTGTGCATCAATTTTTCACTAGAAATGTGAAGGAATCCTTATGTTGAGGTTTTTTATTTGTGTATGGCATGTAAATGAATTAGTTCTTTGATGTTAGCTCCATGATGTGGAGAGACATTTTCCATGTCGTAACTTTCAGATTATAATTTAACATGGTTCATTAATGAGGAGAAACATTTTCTCATTTATGATATGATTTACATGTTCAAGAGTTTATCATCTTTCTTGAATAAGTTCCACATATGGATTTCGAGGACTTGGGGGATTTTATAGAAGAATTTATATATATTCATCCACATGTACAAGGGTCTTCTAATATGAACTTTAATTTTTAGTCAAACAAAAATCAGGTTGCCAACAAAAGGCTTTAGATTATGAACGTTATTCATTTAGTTATAAAACTATGATTTTCATACTTTTCCTTGTATATAGAATCTCAAAAAACACTCTCAATATGGGTCACATTTATTAATATCCTTTGGTATATTATAGTTCTTCACACTTAAAAGCTATTGGTATTTATTGGTATTTCTTAGAAATCAATGATTATATATTTTTTTATTTAGACCATGATATGTGCTTATCCTAATTTATTCTTTAGGTAGTGGACTCAACTCTTAGATTTTGAATAGCTTATCCTAATTTATTCTTTAGATATTGGACTCAACTCTTAGATTTTGAATACATTTTTCATTTTTGGAATTGCTTTGACCATTCTCATATGGCAACCTATTACTAAATAAAAAAGAGAAAAATATTCTCTAGCTCCAAAAGGAAATTATATTTTACTATATAGGTTCTTACAACGCAATGTTGACTCATGTGTCTTATATGAACATTGAGTGATTATTATGTTAGTTCATTGGTGTTACAATTGCAATTCTACAAAATGAACAAGTGAATATTTTTTAATCATTTTTTTATAAATAAATATTTTAATTTATAATATTTAAACTACATTAGTGCACCATATATAGAAAAAACACTACTACACATGATTGTGCATATAGATACATCATGCATGCCAGATGGTTTATTTTTTATTATTTTTAAACAATATTTTATTGCAAGTTATAATAACTTATCTTTGAGATGCATATAAGCCAATGTACTTATTAAGTTTGGTGTCAGCTATATGGATTAAGTGTATTGAATAAAGAACATATAATATAACTTTTGGCTACCTGCTTCTACTAGAAACCTCTACTATAACTGGAGAAAGGATAAATATTTTATGGACGTTCTGCAAAAACATCTACTAGGTGTTGTTTTCCTTGTAGTGATCTTAACTAGACAAAATAAATCCTTTAGGTTTATTTTATCTAATAAATGTTGAAATAGATCTCTAGTTGTTTCAACAAACTATTGTGTTTCCCAACATTAAATTGACCATCATAATTTGGTATATCAATTTTTAATTCAACTTTGAATGGATTATTTGAATTCAAAAGAAGAGATTCATGATTACCCGAATCACCATGTTGTTCATTAATCCTTGTTGTATATATCTATTTTTATTTCATTTCCATTAATTGTGTCACCATATCAGTTACTACAACAATTCTTTACTCTAGTTTAGTATACTTGACTTCAATTCCTTCCTTGCATTATTCCTCATTAAAAGTTCCCATCAATTTTTGTTGTCGTCTTATTCTAAGACCTTGCAACAATGCCTCTCCACCCTTTTTGTATCCATTGAAAATGATTACCATACAATATCTTCACCAAGTGTTTTCAAACTTGGGTTGTGATATCAATATGATCTATAATCACTCAACATATGTGTGAGTTGATTCACTAGCATAAGCTTTAAATAATTTTGTTAAATCAAAATTGTTTATCTCTACTTCGTATTTCACTATGTTTAATTCTAGTTGTTTAATACTTATAGACAATAATTGAATGTAGAAAATAATATTGTAAAATACAATCATAAAAAAATAATAACATGAATATTTTCCCATAAAAACCCATTTTGGGAAAATAACTAAAAAATTACTATTGTTTGGTTATTTTTGTATGCTTAGTAATTAATATAATGGTATATTTTTATATTGGTTATTTTTTTTAACTTCAATATGTAGATCACAATTTTGTCTCAAAGACAATCTTCATTACCTATGCATAGGCTCAAAATCCTCTTCACCCTTTTGGTCTAAGAATAAATCTATTATTTTGTGTCCTTAGTCTTTTTATCATTATGCCCTCAACTTCCCAAGCTTTCTAGCTTCTGAATGCCACCTCTACTAACCCCATATTCATCCAACTTTGTCCCAATATTTCTTTTATCTAGGAAATCTAAGAGACTTCCCCAAGAATATGTTTCCCAAATCTCCACATCCATCATTATGAATTTCCCCCATGAACATCACTATTTCTTCCAAAAATAGATAACAATAAAATTATTCTCTTTTAGGGCTACTACCAACTTGGATGACACATGGAATTATTTAAATTGTCACATCGTACCCATGCCACCATATTATAGGGCCATGTCCCTTGCCAAGCAGTGAAGAGTATTCTTCTTACTTTTAGGCGTAGTCCACATGAGTTATTTATTCATTTGTATAAAAGTCTCTTTTCTTCTACATCTTTTCTTTGTTTTATCACAAATCACATAGTGTAGAGGTTAGGTACACCTCCTTTCCACAATGACTACTACATCGATACATATCCCTTAGATCTTACTACCACATAGTCATAACTCTTCATTCATACAATTATCCAAGGTATCGTTAACATGGATTTAACAAAACTTATAAGAAGGATTTAACAAAGGAGTAGTGGGTTTTAATCCTAAAATAACACTTATCTTGAAACATAAAAAAAATTAAAATCGACTATTGATTTAATTATTCATTTATTTAAAGAAACATTTAACAAAGGAGTAGTGGGTTTTAATCCTACAATAACACTTATCTTGAAACATAAAAAAAATTGAAATCGACTATTGATTTAATTATTCATTTATTCAAAGAAGCATCCATAGAAGATGTCTGAGGGTCATTTTTGCGGAGATACCTTTGACTATTATGAATCAATGTGAAGATGGCCACATTGCTACCCTTCCCAGGTAAATTCGAATCTTAACTTACTGCATTTATGCATGCAAATATTTTTACAAGTCTATTTGTAAGGCATGTTAGGGAATAAAAAGTGCAAGGAAAATAAAAATGATAAGAAACAAGCATTATGCACACATAAATTATATGAGATTTATCCTAAAAAAAAAATATGGGAAAAACCAAACAATAATAGATCTATTATTTCCCCTTAAAAAATCTGGCCAAGCTGACCAACTTCTTGATCTTGGCTAGGTGAGAATTCCTTGTTAAACTATCGACACATTACAATGGAATATCATCAATCATTTAAATTATTTCATTACATGTAATGCATGGGAACCATGTTCCTGGAACCACCATTTTTTACCTAACAACTTTGAATCTTTCACCAAGTCAAGTTTAACCTAACCCTCCCCCCTTTAAACTTGACTTGGGGTAATTACCTAGGTCCTACCCCCTTCAAATTTTATAACTAGGGTATCCAATAATCTGACATGTTTGTCCCCCTATCACCTAGGTCTATGTCTAGAAATTATCTATAATTTACTAAGGGTACACATGTCTAACCAAGTGTTATAGTCGTATGCTCAATTATATTAAATTTTCAAGTCGATAATAATAATATTTTTTCTTTATTTTTGTTATCCAGACACTTATGTCACCATCCTCTATATTTGTCATTTCTTTGACCTCCATCTCTTGATGCTCACTTCTTGGTAGATCTAGTCTCCTTTGTGATGTCCATTCATTCATATTGTAGAGCATCAATGCTACTTTCCACTCCAGCCCTACTCTCGGATCCTTAAACTACTTCCTCCACCCACTACAAAGAGAACACCTTGTAGTAGAGGTTTTTATGGTACCTACTTGAAAAAAAATATCCCTTCTTTATTTATAGTGGAGGTTGTTAGTAGAGGCACGCAACTAGAGGTTTTTGCAGAGGTTTTTTTAGTGGTGTGTTTGATCCATATTTATGAATGAACCAAATGAAACATAGAAATAGGATAGAACACAAAGATATAGTAATACTCAATTTCTATTAAAGAATGAAATATGCAGAGATTGTAAAAAAATACAGAGTTAAATGAACTCACTAGAGTGGTGGTATCTTATCTCTTATAAGAGATGTGATGACTACATGCATTTGAAAGATGGTTACAATGAGGCCAAAAACAAATTTTAACATAAAGAATCAATGAGAAAACCCTAAACATCCAAAAATCTAACCCTAGAAGATGAAATGCCAAAAGGTTTGTGGGTCTTGATGTGGTTAGTTGATACACCAACTTCCCAAAGACATTACTTTTGCACACGAGCTCCATTTGGGGCTCTCATTATCTTGTTGGAAAGGTATAGCTGAGAAGTACCCATTTCGAATGGGCCAGTACATAGCCTTACGCTATCGACTAGGTGATTTCAAGCTAAAAAATGATGTTTAGGGCCTAAAAAATGACCCTAGAGGTTAAGGACCCCAAAAAACCATAGAAAATTTCCAACATGGAAAACTATGTTGTGAGCCAATGGAATAGGTGGGTGTCCATCGATGTCCACTGATATCAATCATCCTCTTTTAGGAAGTGTAGAGGCACCCTCGTAGGTGCAAAAAATTCATCTTTGTTCTCTTCTACAATCTTGTTGACCAACTTCTACTGTATAGAAAGGTCTTGGGACGAAGTTGTGGTGGTCGTAATGACCTTATATTCGCCTTTTGAATGGATTGTGAAGAGGATACAATTTTTTTTATGAGGAATTAATTTGTGACACTCTTTTGTTGAGATCAATGAAATGGAAATAGTCGAAACTACCTCTGGTATCCTGTAGAGCTGACCCCCTAGAGTAACAATAACACTACGAGGTTGAGACTCATAGGCAATGCGAAATTTCCACATATATGGTTGTTCTAAAATAACATCACAAAATTCCACTGGGGAAAAATCACACAGTACCTCATCCTTAAAGGGATTAATGTCATAGGATAGGTGACATTGTTAGCTAACGTGGATATATTGTCCATGGTGGGGCCACCAGATGTTGTATGGATATAGGTGTGGTGTTATCGACAACTCCAAATACTTGATGACCTTTATTGATATTAGGTTCTTTTGGATTCCACTATCAACAATGAAATGCAGTGGGGTCCACTCAACCCACATTTTTTAATGGAAGAGATGCTCCCCTTCCTCAAGCTCCTCTAATTCTTCTAGTTGGATGTTTGTGATCGCAATGGTAGTAGTGGGTTTTTCATTGATGATCCGTTTCCTTTTATTTTCTTCCAAATCCAAGTCTGATTTCGGGTTCAAATCTTTTTCTTTGATATCAACCACCAATGATTTTTTCGAATGACATTCATCAGTGTTGTGCTAGGGGATTTTGTGGAACTTGTATCACTTTTAGTGTCCTTCTTCATCTTCTTGTTACCCTTATTTTCCTGGGGCTTGGAATGGTTGTCTTGAGGTTGGTTATTATGTGAGTTAGGGCCACATTTACCATACTTTTATTGTTTTGGATTTGTAAACACAAACTCCCTCTTATTCCTCTTCTTAAATTTTTGCTTGATTTTGACAACATATCGATAAGTGACTCCTATTGATGAGATGTCCAAAAACTCCATTTATGTTTCGATGTACCTATGTAGAACCCCATGGTATTTTAGAACTATATGTCGATTGGATTATTTTATGCCCATATTGGTGCGCAAGGTATGGAAGGTATTTGTACTAAAATCTAACATTGTTTGCACCCTATCCCAACACAGTGTGGTCCATATCATGTACTAGTCGTCATAGTTTCCAACAGAATAATATTGTTCCGTAACAACATCCATAAAAAAATACCAAGTGGGCTCATTCTCAAACATTCCAATATCCTTTGTGGAATTTTTCTCACAATAAGTGTCCCACCAATTTTTTTCATGGGGGATATCCTTAAGGAGCGCAAAGGTGATATTTTCTCTATCGGAGAAATTGTGGACAGAGAAATAAAATTCTATCATATTTAACCATCTTTCCAAAGAATCTGCATATATTTGACCTTCAAATATGGATTATCAAAATTAACTTGTACCTTGAAAGGGGTGACGCCTCTAAATTGGTTCACTTGACAAAGATGCATATTTTGTTGTTAGAAGTAGTCGAAGGATTTGGGAAAGATTCTCCATCATCTCGCCCCTCTATAACATTGGGGCTTCCTCGAGCAACAACTAAATAGGATCTAGTTCTCCCTAATATCTCTTGTATTCCACCATGGGAGGCCTTTAAGGTTGATGAGGATGGTCGTTCAAAGGCTTAAGTAGTTAGAGTCCCAACTCCTTATACCTTGACCTTGTTGGGGACATGCACACAGAAAAAAATAAGCAGAAATTTTATCTTACAACATTGATCCAGATTTATGAGGGAATGAAATGAAACAAAAAAATATGATAGAACACAGAGATACAATAATACTCAATTTATATTAAAGAATGAAATATGGAGAGACTATAAACAAATACAGAGTGAAATGAACTCACTAGATTTGTGGCATCTTTTCTCTGAAAAGAGATGTGACAATTATGCGAATTCACAAGAAGATGATTACAATGAGGCTAGAAAGGCCTTTGAACATAAATCATCAATGAGAAAATCATAAAAATACAAAACCCTAACCCTAGAAGATGAAACGCCAAAATGTTTGTGGTCCCTAATGTGGTTGGTTGATACATCAACTTCCTAGGGATGTTACTTTTACATATGATCTTCGTTTGGGGAGATCAATAGCTTTTCATGAATGTATAGCTAAGCAATACAAATTCCAAATAACCTAGTCCATATCGTTCATCTAGCTAATGGGTGCTTCCAGGCCAAAAAGTGATGTTTAGGGCTTCAAAACAGCCCCGAAAGTTCAGGACCAAAAAAAATCATATAGAATTGCCAAGGTGGAAAATTGTGTTGTGAGCTAGTGGAATAAGTCGGTGGCCACCAATTTCCACATAGATCAGTTCCTATCAAGTCCATACGCCCCAGTGCACACACATTACTAACACCCCGGTTCTTCCAAATTAAGGCGCACCATTATCTGTTATTAACAAAAAAATCTAAGCATCTAACAAAGCGACCTGGTGCACATGAATATGAAACATTGATGTGTATCCCTATCATATGGCACACTAGGGTAAGGTAAAATAAAACCAATTTACCAATTTTTTTTTATTATTCCACTTTGTTTTTTGCTTCCAAACTCTCTTACAAGAACACCATGTTTCCAGTGCTCTATAGTGAGTTTGATAGATTCCACACATTTCCAAATTTGGGAAATTACCTTGAATTTTAATTTCTTTTCTCTGGTGGAAACATGCTTATTTGGGACATAAGATCCCAAATAAATTGTGTATTACCTTCTTATTTGAATTTTCATTGGCCTAAAATTTGGCCCTTTTAAAAAGAAATCAATTCTTTGCGGTGCGCTTGAATGCTTTGGCTTGCCCCGAAGATGGTGCTTCCTATAAACATATAAAAAGAACTATCCTAATGTTTCCTGTAAGTATACAGGAAGCATCGTTGTTGGGGAGTACATGATACATATGTGCACTAGTATCGTTCACAAAACAATACCACTACAAATATAAAAACTAGAAATAGAAATGTGTTTTCATGGAATCCTCGTTACCAGTGCATTATATAATACAAAAGACCCCTAAACGATACATCAATGCTCCAATAAATATTGAGTAGCGGTACATTCCAATAAATGGGTTGTATTGCTTGATTTTGAAGAAAAAATTTACTTAGCAGTGCACACAAGTTAAATAACTACAACGGCATTGTAAATAACATTACACCAGGATGAAAATTTAATAATTTATCACAATAGTGCATTTATGGGATTTGTTGTTACTGGTGTGTATACTATAAAAATATGCGTCGATGATATGCCAAAAACGACACTACCAAATTTCAAAAGTAACCATAGTGGTTCATCTTCTTGGACACCCCGTAGCCAATGTGTTAAGAAAAATATAACATCTCGCTCTTGCTAGCACATGTTATTGGATTATTCTTTCAAGACACTTCTGTGCAAGTGATTTGTTTATAGTACATGGTTATTGTTTCGTTGATGTATTTTTATGATGATGTTGATGGTTGTGAATTGATTTTATTTTATATATATGTATTGACAAGTGCTATTGACGATTTTTCCCTTAGTGTGCACGAGACTTGACAGATTGTGGATGCTCATGGAATCAATGGACCTCCTTGGACTCTGGATTGATTGAGGGAGTGGATTCTATTGGTTTTAGTATTTTGTTTGTGCATATGTGACATATGATCGATTATAGTATGATTTGTATATGGATCATTGATAGTGTTTCGTTGATGGATGCAGGCTGATGAATGCTTGCTAATCTGACTAACATAAGGAGTAAAGGGGCCATTCACATAGACCATATATTGAGGGAGAGGTGTGGCAGAGTCCCTGTCATGGCCTACTATCACTCCCTCCATGGCTCAAATTATAGGTTAATGATTACGTAGTTCGAGAGGTCCACGATGTTGTTGTAGGACCATTACTTCACCCAACAGCACGCCAACCAGCCAGCTAGTGCTCATGCACATTTTGAAGTAGAGAGGCACTGGCACTAACACTCTCGTTTTAAAGTTTAAAATTGTAATTAAATGAGAATTAAATGTGTAAGGCTAGAAGAGCCGAGTCATGCCTTTGGGCAGGTTGTAGGAGTTGATGTTTCCTTTAATGGCTGACATCAGGAGGGCTCTAGATCCAATTCGGACTAAACATCCATTAAATTCCATTCAATGTAAATTAATGAGAGTAGGTGAGATGGAGGGAAGAGCTCAAGGAGCCCCTCTTTTGTAAAAAGATATTTTTGTATCTAGATAGAGTTAGTTCTGCATGAGTTAGGTGGAAGCAAGAAGATAGGTAGATTAGAGAGGAAAATAGAGAAGCCAAGAATTTGTTGCAGTCCGAGATTTTGTAACCTTTGTATAGCCATTCTGAATTTAATACAAACAGAGCAGTTTTTCCTACATATGATTATGTGTGCTTATATTTCTTTTATTCTTTTATGAGTGTATGTTGTAGATGTGTGTTAGGGTTCCATCTGTAGGTAATAGATAGACTTCTCTATCTATCTGGGAGTTTCTTTGATTTCAGTCTGGGTTCTTTGTGGTTTTTGTTGGGTATGTGTTATATTATTTGCACAAGTAGTAGTGTTTGAGTGTCTGCATTGGGCGCGCAGGGGGGTGCAGGGCGGCGGAGCCCCACCGCGCGGGGGTTTGGGGGTAGCGCCCCCGAATTTTTTTTTCGCACCGGGACGACATATTTCCGGGACCACATGATATTTAGGTGGTTTTTCGGCACATGGTTTTTTGCCGATGGTTTTCTATTTCTGGTTAAGGAATTAGGGTTTTGGAATAATCCAGGTCATTGGGTTAGGGTTTTGGATGCCGCTGGCTCCTATATGTATATTGTATTGTAAACAATGTAACACAATGTATAAATATAATATATGTTGGTTTTCCGAGTTTGGGTTTCTAGGGAAAAATCTCTGTGTAATGTTTTCATTTGCCATTGTATCTTTTCTATTCTTTTCTGAATATATGTTTACAGTAGACATTGTACAAGGTTAGAATTTACATTTGGTATCAGATCTTTATTGGCTTCAGGGGGATGCCTTTGTCATCAAGGGTTTGGCTCGGGACTGTGATAAGCCTTGTTACAGTGGGAGATCTGCGGTATTGTTTTTCAGGTGAAATGAAATGGCAAGAAATTCAAAGATGGAGATCAAGAAGTTTAATGGGAAAAGCTTTGAGCTTTGGAAGATCAATATGGAAGATCTTTTGGTGGACAAAGATCAGTGGATCGCGGTAGATCCAAGTACTGCACCTACAGGAACTTCTGCAGATGATTGGAAAACGACGGATCAAAAGGCAAAGAGCACAATTCGACTATGTCTCTCTGATTCAGTATTACTAAATGTGTCAGAGGAAGCTACAACCAAGGATTTATGGGAAAAGTTGGGGAATTTGTATCAGTCTAAGTCCCTGGTAAATAAACTATTCCTAAGAAAGAAGTTGTATAACTTGAGGATGAGATATGGAGACTCTGTGGTAGAGCATTTGAACGCCTTCAATACCGTGGTAAGTAAGTTAGTATATGTTGATATTAAAATTTCAGATGAAGATAAATGTATCAGTTTGTTGTGTTCTTTACCAGACTCGTGGGATAGTCTGGTTGTGACCATAGGTAGTAATACAACTTCTTTGAAGTTTGAAGAAGTGGTCTCGTCCTTGTTGTCGGAG
>ML777035.1:770749-797311 GCA_009831015.1 Picea engelmannii | reverse complement strand
ATGCAATGGTCTGTACTAGACCAGACATTGCACATGCAGTGGGAGTTTTGAGCAGGTATATGTCAAAACCAGGGAAGGAGCATTGGACAACAGTAAAAAGGGTTTTCAGGTATTTGTGTGGCACTACTAGCTATGGATTGTGCCACGAAGGAAGACCAGGATTGGATAGAGTGGTCGATATACATGGATTTGTGGATGCAGATTGGGCTGGAGATTTGGATCGTAGGAGATCTAGAAGTGGGTATGTGTTTAACCTGTTTGGAGGAGCAATAAGTTGGATGAGCAAAAGACAAGCTGTAGTGGCACTTTCAACTACATAATCTAAATACATGGCAGCCACTCATGCAAGAAAGGAAGCAGTATGGTTACAAAGATTGTGTTTAGGTATTGGGTTGGTACAAGAAGCTGTAAGGATAGAGTGTGATAGTCAGAGTGCAATTTTCTTAGCGAAGAACCCTGCTTATCATTCAAAGACAAAGCACATTGATGTTCAATATCACTTTGTGAGACATGATTGAAGAAAAGAAAGTATCACTGATGAAGGTGGAAACTTTGAAGAACATTGCAGATTCATTAACAAAATCTATGCACACTGAGAAGTTCTCTTGGTGTAGAGGATCCATGGGCATTGTTGACTATGTAACCCTGTAACCCCTTGTGTGCAAAGAAAACAACAAGTGGGAGAATGTTCGGTATGTGTTATATTATTTTCATGAGTAGTAGTGTGTGAGCGTCTGCATTGGGTGCGCAGGGGTTCGGGGGCAGTGCCCCCGAAAAAAAATTTCGCACCAGGACGACATATTTCTGGGACCACATGATATTTAGGCGGTTTTTCGACACATGGTTTTTTGCCGATGGTTTTCTATTTCCGGTTAAGGAATTAGGGTTTTATACTAATCCAGGTCATTGGGTTAGGGTTTTGGATGCCGCTGGCTCCTATATGTATATTGTATTGTAAACAATGTAACACAATGTATGAATATAATATATGTTGGTTTTCCCGGTTTGGGTTTCCAGGGAAAAATCTATGTGTAATGTTTGCATTTCCCATTGTATCTTTTCTATTATTTTCTGAATATCTGTTTACAATAGACATTGTACAAGGTTATAATTTACAAATTCATGCAAGATGTTGTGTGACAGAGTACTGAGGACTCTGAAGGCCAGTGAAAGAGTGCACATCTGAGTTCTGCAGAATTTAGGAAAAAACGTGCCAGTAGGGCACACCAGAGGAAGTCTTAAACTCAGGGAGAAACCTCAAGGTTGTTGAATACCTTAGGGTAGGACTGTGCAAAGGAAGGCACAGGTAGAAGAAAAGAACTACTGAAGGTTTTGTAGAGCTTTTCCAGGAGGGCATCGAGTAAGTGCAACGAGTGCACAGAAGAACTCTATCTCGAGTTCAGAGATGAGAGAAGTGTTGAGAAGTGACACATACAGAGTTACTGGACATTCTGTGGGATAGCTCAACAAGGAGTTCTTGAGAGAGAGGTTGTCAGAAGGAAACCAAATTCCTCTTTGAAGGGAAAGACAAGGGTTGAGCCCCTTAGATATTTGAGCAAGCAAACCTCAGGAGAAATAGTGCACTTGCGCATAGAGTTCCAAGAGAAGGAAGCGTAAAATTGAGGACCTTCGAGGGTTCAAAGAAATAAAAACCCAGAAGGGATAGCATTCTCATAACTTATTCGAGACCCAAAATATTCGGGCTCAAGGAAGAATCGAAGGTCGAACCCTTCGAGACTTAGAAAATCTTGTAAGGCAAGGAAGGAGCGAAGCTCAGGAGGAAGGAACACAACTGTTATTGGATCGGTGCTGGGAGAAAAGATATGGACCGTTGAATCTACATCCAGGCACACAGGAGAGCACACAAGGGAGAAATAGACTTGAACCGTCAAATCCGGCGCGAGGACAAACAGTAGTTGGATCTGAAAGAAGGTGCATGGGGGTTAAACCATTTGATAACGCACACAACATAGAGGATTTCACATCAGGAATCGAGAGTTGGACGTGTAGAGGATAATGCACTCCATAACCTCGATACACGAAATCCTAAATTTGTGAAGAGGAAATCAAGCCATCCATTGTGGAGGGAAGGTGTCGAAGATCCAGAAACCATCAAGGTTTTGGAGCTTGGGAGTATAAGTGTGGAGAGGAGCGAGGATTCACGATTGTCAATATTGCGAAATCATTCCAACCGTTGGATTTGGAGTGACAGGTGGTGGAGATCCTCAACCATCGAAGATTTAGACACTGGGAGAGTGAAGGTGAAGACTGGAGCAATTACCCGAGGAGATGAGATGCGAAATGATCCTAGTCATCCATCAAAGAGGACACGTGGCGAGAGGCTGTTGTTTCACTGACCCGCGACATAGAGGAATTCAACAGAGGGAGTAGTGAGAACTCGCGATACACGAAGTTCTGATGCACTCGAGAGGTTTGGCCCCTGGTTATAGTGAAGAGGCACATGATCGAAGGATAAGGGGAGAGCTTGTCATCGTTATCCCTTTTCAGGGTTTCGGGGGTCGAAGGACTTAGGAGCATTTGCAACTAGAGTCGCAAATTATTAAACCCCTTTCGAGTTGAGGTTGTGGTCACATCGGTGGTCATATGGGCGAGAGATAAGGGAGGAGCTAGCCATGGGACTAGGGTCCATTCCGGAGATCGGAGATTTGGGAAACATGAGTTAAGTGGGGCTCACATATAGGAGTCCCGAATTCCCAAAAAGTGAAACATTTGTTGGTGTGGACTGTGGTCATAGCATCGTGGTCATGTGGAGGAGGGATCTCATGCTGGGTTCTTGTTTGCATGGGATGAGTCTCTAAAAAATACCTGTGGATTTTTTTCAACGGTTCCAGCAGGGAACTAAAGGAGTCGCTTCGGCTCATGGAGGTAGAACAATCCAGAGACCGGGAGACCGACAGACCCTGCTGAGGTAGGTGGGTTGCATCAGATGCCTTGAGGGAAGACTGAGATAGTCACTCACAAATATTTCTAAGGGGTGCGCAATAAGGTGGGGTCCTTATTCCTTAGAATCTCTTAGTCTCTCACAAGGTCGCTCAGATAGAGTACTGACTCCAAGGTTTGGAAAACTACCAAAACTAGTAAAAAGGCGAGTGAAACCCTTGGAGCACGAAATGCATCTTGAAGGCCACATCGCATAAATAAAACTTGAGTCAATGAATCTAGGTGGCCTAGAAAACCTTGAGTGAATAATTAAACCTTGTAAAATATTTAAGCATTGTGAGATTTAATTAATTAATTAAGGATTGAAATGATTACTTATAAATCCCCAAATGAAAGTCTAAGCCTAAGTCTAAGTTTGGTAAGAAGACTAAACTAAATTATAAATTAAATAAAAAGGGAATGAAGTATATCAAGTTAAGAAGTAAGAAAAGGTGAATTTTATTTAAAGATTTGATACAAGGCACATGTGTGTAAGAAAATGTAAAAAGGGGTTTTTTAAAATAAGATAGAAATAAACATGAAAGAATGTGTACGCATAGAAAGGTATTTTTAACGCTAGTCTAACTAGAACAAGACTCCTATCTTAACTCAACAAAGATTTAGTAAGGAGTCAGTCATTAAATGAGAATATGGAGAATAAAGACACAACTAGGAGTGATTTAAGGAGCACATTTAGGAAAGGTGAGGGAAATTCACTTTAATTAAAATAAAATGTGGAATTAATTGTGCAACTTGGGGGAGAAGGTGACAAGTGTGAGGAGAAATAATTCAAAATTAATTAATTAAAAAGATAATTAATTGTGCAAGTGGTGATGTGTCATTAAGGAAACTCCTATAAAGTAAATGGTCTAGAGGAAAAAGGGATCACACAGGTTATGGGTAAAGTTATGCTGCTGAATTATTTTTGAGTGGTTTTACTTGTGAGAGTTGGGATACTCAGCTTGAGAGAGAGTGGTGGTTCTACCTTGCGAGGAAATCTGGGAGCTAGAATATTTTGAGTTTTGTTTGCGTGGCCCCTTTGCGGCTCGGGAGGATAAGGGGGAAGAAGAGTACCCCTAGCATTGGTTGGGAGGTACCGGTGAAGTCTCTACAGTTAATAAGCGGGAGGTTGAAAGGAGCATTGTTGCAGAAGAACAACTTCAAATTCTTCATCTTTGGCTACGGTATTTTATGGTTTCAAAAATTTAAGAATTTTTAATTAGATATGGTGTATTGAAAAATGTGCTCATGTATGTTCATTTGAATTATTCTAAAAATTGCTTCATATGAATATTCTTGTATGTAATTTGTTACATAATCATGATTGTTATATTCAGAATTTTGTAGAGCACTGCCAATTTTTTTATTTTCGAGTGGATATAGAACCAATGATTATATTCAAGAAAATCCATGATGCATAGATAATGATGGTGCATCAACTCGGTATTAAATTGATGGGGAAATGTTCAGAATATCGAAATTAAACTCCACTATTTTTCGGTTGAATGATTATTTTACTCGTTATTTCTTGTCACTGGATTGAATGATTTATGTACACAAAATTTAATTCTTAAGAATCTGAGGTCGGTTGTTAGTGTCCATGTCAATATCTACCTTCATAACCAATATGATAAGAATCAGTCGGAATCCTTTAGGTCCAACTCCCCTTGTAGCGTTTGTTCCTTCAACAATTGCATGTGACCTTTCCCTGTGGTGATCTTCCTGTATATATGGCTCTGCCAACGATTGTTCCCTTCAACAATGAGAGAGTAAACATGGGGTTCCTCTCCTTCCAATCAAATATACATGCATTATTAGCCGGCTTGTTTCTTCCTTCATCATGGCAGGATTCTCATCCCACCCAATACCGAGACATGAGAAGGGGAGCGACTTCAAGTGTAGGGATTTCATGGAGTAAAAACTTCATGCCTAATTATTGAAACTGATGGGAAAGACCTCAGGTATAGGTCCATTAATATGAGGCCTCAACCTTTCCTTATTTCAACCTTTCCATGTTTCTCGATATGAGGGACTGGGTGCCTTCGTTCCTCTCTCAAGGAGAAGCGAGATGAACGTTCATGGACGATTTAGGTGCGTATGCAATTTCGAAATCATATATAAGAACCAACCTATAAGCACAATTAGTTATCCATTGGAGGACTTATTCTAAAATGAAGTTGCCAACAAAACGACAGGAGGAGGTGAGGAAGCAAAACTCTCCAGGGACTCTCTCAAATCGTCTAAATAATAATTGCTTGCTTCTTCCTATAGTGTTTTACCTGCAATGATTTTCATTCCGATATTTCCAGATTAAAAAAAAAAATCTCCCTTAGCGATTTCCATTCAGAAATTTTCTGACAGAGATTTACAACGAGATCCTTCTTCCTGTATCGTTTTACCTACAATGATTTTAATTATGAGATTGCTTGAGGTTAAAAATGAATTTCTCCCTTAGTGATTTACATTCAGAAAGTTTCTGACAGATATTTAGAATGAGATCCTTTCCTGTAGTTATTTTCTGCTAGTATGCTGTCTCTTCAAGTGAGAAACCTGTGTATACATTAATTTCCACCCGTAAAGCTCTTTAACTTATAATACTTGCGTTGGCTTAGAGATGTGATCCTCGTCATGAAACCTTTACATGGAAATGGAAACTCACCAAGCCTTGTATAATAATAGTGAGGTAACTTGAAAACCGTGACCTAAAATAACTATGAGTGATCTCCCTATAGTCCTCACATATAGATGTGAAGAATATTGATATTCCTTATGAATCATAAAATATGTTGTCAACCTACTCTTGCTAAATGTATATGCAAGTAGGATAGCATGGACGTTAGTTAGTATGGCTCGAGAAGGTTGATCTTCTTGAGTTTTATAAACTATACAATTTTAGGTAAGCAATATTTGATTCTTCTTATAAGTGATAAAATTGGATCTCCCCTTAATAATTTAAATGGATTTGTGAGTTGCTTGATTGCAATAATTGGTGTTCATGAATAAACTTTTATAGGGGATACTTAATGCACTGATGAATTATTAAGTGAAGCTTATTAATATTTTTTTTTTTTGTGGGGTCTTTAATTGGATTATAAATTCAACAAAGTACCTTATGCTTCACTTCAAGAAGAGCATGATCTCCTTATGGGCTCATATTGATTAGGTACATAATTGGATTTCCTTATTTATATTCTTAACAAGACATTCCAAATTAATAGAAAGCATCGCTGAGTTATTTGGAATTCACCAGTTTACAAATCTTAAAACACTTGGTAAATGGAACTTGATATCGATGGAAATGACCTTAACAATTATTGACAATAATTAGAATAGATTACATCCGATTCTAAATTTGATGATTATTCTTGTGCCATGAAATTAATTTGATGTATGAAAATTGTAGTTGGACTATTGTTGGAATGTTTTGTAAGTGGTAAATGCTTCAATTAATTGATGTATGTTTGTGGTTGAAATTTCTTCTGCACCATGAATAATTGATGATTAAGATTGAATGATTGATCTAGTTGATTTTAGGCTTGATTGGATTAGTGGGAATTATAAACTTCCTTGTTCCTCATAATGGTCTCAAGTCCTGAGACCTTAAGCGGTCAAAATAAATCGGATGAATACTGGACTTGAACGTTTCTTATGTGTCTTGGAGATCCTAACCACGCATGATAGGTTGGGCGGGTAGTTCTTTAAATGTCTAGTGACATGGTTGATCATTTATTTGTATTTTTCTTCAGTTGATCGTGATGTGTTGAATCGTGTCACTATTTGTGATTATGTGTTGATCATATGTCACTATTGATTATGTTAATGCGTTGATTTGTGTCATTAATAATTATGACAATATGAACTTGTGATGCGATTAATTATGTTGTGATGTTTTCAATTTCCTTTTTTTTTTACCTATTGTACATCACCAAGTTTGGACATGATGGAGGGGTTGTTACATATAGTATCACAATGGGTTCAACCCCACGACATGGGATCATTACGCCTTCCACTATATTAAACAATTGATTAATAACTTATCGCTAATTAAAATTTAAACTTGTCCATGCAGGTAATCATGGTTAGAGGATGTCGTGGATGTAGATGACGCGGTGCTAGAGGAGGTGGTGTGATGCTTCTAGTAGCATCCACGCCAGAGGGGTCTAATGCCCAAGGAGAAGAAAAAGTCATTGGATATGAGCAAATTGTTGTGGGGGATGTGGTTGGTTTGATGAGGTTCTTTCAAAGAATGTCAAAGGCATTGATTAACTGACAATATAGAGATGAGGCCACAACACCTTTACCCAATGAGGGTTCACAATGTGCTCCAACTAGTAGTGGTAGAATTCACAGAGATATCGAGAAGGTAAAGTTTCCCAAGTTCATGGGTGCCATGGACGACTCAACCACCAAGGCCTGGTTGGAGAAAATGGCGATGTTCTTTGCGGTTTGTGACTACACCTCCAACATGAAGTTTTGCATGGTGGTGTTTCAGATGAAGGGGAGTGATCTTCTATGGTGAAAGACACTCCTACCTCAACTAAACACGGTCATCGAAAACGTGTCATGGGAACTATTCGAGGAGAAGTTCCGGGAGAGGTATTTATCAGGGGAATTCATTGAGAGACAAATTAATGAGTTCAACACCTTACGACATGTTGTTCGTATGGTGTTGGAGTATGAGGTCATATTTATGGAGCTACTTTAGTATGCATCGCATATGAACATGAAGAAGTTGAAGGTCAACAAGTTTATGTTCATACTTAACTCCAACATTTGTGCGAAGGTGAGGATCCTAATGCCTCAGATGTTGCACGATGCAGCCTAGAAGGCCCTCATAGTTGAGGAAGAGTTGACCAGAAGGGGTTAGGGAAGGACTCCTACAAGACCGACTGGACAGAATACATCCGGAGCGCAACAACATCATACACCAGCTAGACATACATCAAGGTATCGAGTCTAGAGTACCCACGTTCATGACACCTCAACGATCGAATCCTCAGCAGAGGACTCCCTACAGAGGACCATCGCATCAACAACAGTGTCACCCGCAGCAATAGCAGTTTAGGCATGTTCAGCAGAATAAACCAGGATCTCATAATGGTAGGCCAACAGATTCTACTTTGGGGACTGGGAGTACTGAACCGAATACTAGGTACTGGACATATGGAGAGCCACATTACCAATGAGACTGTTTGGCTAAGAAATCTAAAGTGACCGGATCAACAAGACACAATACAATAGGAGATTTTGGCAAGGCCCATAGGATTCATGCAACGGTGAATAACCGCTAGGTCAAGAAAAACTCCACTATGGTAGATATGTCAGGTACCATCGCCGACCAAAATTTCAATATTTTGATAGATCTTGGTGCTACAGAGAGATTTATTTCTAGTGTAGCACTGAAAATAATTAAGGTAAAGGAAGTTAAACAAGACAAGTTTAGATACGTAGAAATGGCTTCGGGTGCCAAACAAAAGGTTGGAGGAAGGGTTACAAACTATAGCATTGAATTGGGAGATTTTCTAATGAAGGACAACCTATATGTCACGATCTTAGGATCGTATGACATAGTGATCGGTATGGAATGGTTGGAATTGCATGATGCGATACTCAACTATAAGACGAAACAATTAAGCTTGACAAATGATGTGGGACAGAGAAGAGTGATTGTAGGAAGAAACCAGGGAGTGTCCTTGAGGTTCATTTTTTTCTTAAAGCTACAAAAGATCATACAAAAAGGATGTAAGTCAAATGAAATCTTAGTGCTAAATGAAAAGGGAGAGGAAAAAGGATTAGAAAACCTTCTGGTAGTATGAGAGTTTTCTGACATGTTCCCATAAGAGTTACTAGGTTTTCCACCTGAAAGAGAGTTGGAGTTTACAATCAATTTGAAACTTGGAACTAAACCGATAGCAAGAACACCTTATCAGATGCCAACACTTAAGTTACAAAAGTTGAAAATTCAACTGAAGGAGTTGTTGGACTTGGGACTTATAAGTCCAAGTGTGTCACCTTGGGGTGCACCTGTTATTTTCATAAGAAAGAAGGATGGGTCGTGAAGACTTTGTATTGACTACCGTCAATTGAGTAAAGTGAAAATCAAGAAACAATATCTATTGCCAAGAATAGATGATTTGTTTGATCAAATGAAAGGAATGACAATGTTTTAAAATATCCAATTGAGATCCGGATATCACCAGTTACGAATTAAAGAGGAATATATTCCTAAGAACTCCTTCAAGACGAGGTTCAGACACTACAATTTTACCATTTTACCATTTGGACTGACAAATGCCCTAAGGGTATTCATGAGTTTGATGAATGGGGTTTCGTGAATACTTTGACAAGTTTTCTCAAGTATTCATTGATGACATACTGGTATATTATTGGACGACAAAAGAACATGATGAACATTTAGTCTTGGTACTACAATGTTTACGGGAAAACATATTATATGGGAAACTGTCGAAATGTTCTTTTTACCAATCAAAGATTCATTACTTGGGGCACGTTATATCTGGTGAAGGTATAGTTGTGGATATTGCGAAATTACAGCCTATCATGGAATGGTCTATGCTGACAAATGTACAATAAGTACACAAATTTATGGGTTTAGAAGGATATTACCAACGGTTCGTCGAAGATTTTTCAAAGATAGCAAATCCGATCATGGAATTTCAAAAGAAAAACAATAATTTTTTGTGGAGTGAGAAATGTGCGGAAGCATT
Source organism: Picea engelmannii (assembly GCA_009831015.1). Taxonomy (NCBI): domain Eukaryota; kingdom Viridiplantae; phylum Streptophyta; class Pinopsida; order Pinales; family Pinaceae; genus Picea; species Picea engelmannii. The sequence continues at coordinate 787,643 of ML777035.1, read as the reverse complement.
TCAAAGGATCAGGAAGTTGTTGACGACAACGATAATACTAAAATTCCCTGAAATGGAAAAGGAGTTATTGGTATGCAGAGACACATCCAAGGAAGGTTTAGGTGTATTATTGATGCAAGACAGTCGAGTGATCACTTACATCTCAAGGAAATTAAGAAAGCATGAGGAGAACTATGAAACACATGATTTGAATTTATTGGCCATTACGTATGCATTGAGGGTTTGGAGACATTATTTGATTGGATGAAAATTTGAACTAAATATAGATCATTGTGGACTACAGCACATATTTATGCAGAGTGAATTGAATGCACGATAGAGGCGTTGGTCAAAATTTCTTAGCAAATACGAATTCAATATTTATTACATTAAAGGTATGGTGAATAGAGTTGTGGATGAGTTGAGTTGGAGACCATGCATATTTTCGGTAATACCTCTTCAGATGAATCTTCAAGAAACTATTCTAAATTTACAGATCGACGATGACTGTTACAAAGAGGTTAAGGAAAATATTGGACAAGACACCATGGTGGTGCCAAGGTTTGAAGGATATACATTGGACAGTGATGGATTGATGAGGTATAATAACAAGATTTACATACTGCCTAATGACGAATTAAGAAGTTTGATCTTAAGAAAAGCTCATAGAGAAGTGTACATGGCTCATCCGGGAGTCACGAAGATGAAGGTAGATCTTAAGCCCTTATTTTATGGAGAGGAATGAAGGTAGACACAGTTAGTTATGTGGCGCGATGTCTAGAATGTCAGTAAGTGAAAGTTGAATATAGACATCCACACGGGTTACTACAACCACACATTTATTCTGGAATTAAAATGGGAGGTCATTTTTATGGAATTTATAATTGGATAACCACTGATGGAAATGATACATGACTCAATTTTCATGGTAGTAGACACTTTGACGAAGAGTGCACATTTTATTCCTTTGCATACGATGTATCAGGATCCAGACATAGCTCGAGTTTTTATTAGCGATATTGTGAGATTACATGGCATGCCAAAACGGATCATATCCGATAGAGGTTTAGTGTTTACAGGACGATTTTGGACTAGTTTCCAAGAGGCGTTGGAAACACAACTAAACTTTAGTACATCATATCACCCAAAGACAGACGAGCAGACATAAAGAACGATCCAAATTTTGGAAGATATGTTGCGAATGTATGTAATGGACCAACAAAAGTGTTGGGGAGATTTCTTTCCACTAGTAGAGTTTGTGTACAACAACAACTACTAAAGTACCATTAATATGACACCATTTGAGTTTATTTATGGGTGACCGTGTCAAACGCCATTGAGTTGTGGTCGACTTGAGGATAGGGTCTTGGTCGGACCATAAGTGATCCAAGAAATGGAAGAACAAATGCAAACAATAAGAAAAAGGATTAAAGAATCATAAGATCAACAAAACAATTATGTTGATGTGCAACGCGTCGACCAAAATTATGAAGTTGGTGATCGATTTGTCTTGCGGGTGAAACCAAACAAAAGTTTGATCAAGTTTGGAAAGGGTGTTAAAATGTCTCCTAGATTTGTGGGACCTTTAAAAGTTGTGGAAAGGAAAGGACCCATGGCCTATCGACTATTCTTTCATGATTCTTTGAGTCGTATGCATGATGTTTTTCATGTATCAGTTTTGAGACATTATGTTAGTGATCCTACACATGTGATTGACATGAGTTCTTTTCAAGTGTCAGATGAGGGTGCACTCATGACGGAGCCAATCCTTATTCTGAACCATCTCATTCGACAACTACGGTGTCGAACAGTCGATCAGATCAAGGTCCAGTGGGACAATTATAGTTTGCACTCGACTACATGGGAGGACGCATACGATATGCATCAACAATTTCCTTACCTATTTGATGGATTAGACATATTTATATTGTCAGATACTTTTATTTTTACATTTTATATACTGTACAACTTTGGGACGAAGTTTAAAACAAGATAGGGTGTATGTAACATCTCTCTCTTGCGAGCACATGTTATTGACTTATTCTTTGAGGACACTTGCATGCAAGTGATCCGGTTATAGTACATGGTTATTGTTTTGCTGATGGATTTTTATGATGATGTTGATGGTTGTGATTTAATGTTATTTGATATATATGTATTGACAAATGTTATTGATGATTTTTCCCTGAGTGTGGAGGACACTTGATAGATTGTGGATGTTGATGGCATCAATGAACCTCCTTGGACTCGAAATTGAGTAAGGGAGAGGATTTTATAGGTTTTAGTATTTCATTTATGCTTATGTGGCATATGACTGATTATAGTATGATTTGTATATGGATCATTGAAAGTGTTTCATTGATGGATGCAGGATGATGAATGCTTGCTAATATGACTCACATAAGGAGTAAAGGGGCCATGCATATAGACTATATATTGAGGGAGAGGTCTGGAAGAGTCCCTGCCACATCCTATTATCACTCCCACCCTGGATCAAATTGTAGTTTAATGATTACCTAGTTCGAGAGGTCCACGATGTCATGAGGGCAGATTGAGACAGTCGCTCACGAAGATTTCTATGGGGCACGCAATAAGGAAGTGTACTTATTCCTTAAAATCCCTTAGTCTCTTACAAGGTCGCCTAAATGGCGTGTTGACTCCAAGGGTTGGAGAACTACCAAAACCATTGAAAAGGAGAGTGGCACCCTTGGAGCATGGAGTGCATCTTGAAGGGCACGTCGCATAAATAAAAATTGATTCAATGAATCTAGATTGCCTAGAAAACCTTGAGCGAATAATTAAACCTTGTAAAATATTTAATAATTCACATATTTAATTAATTAATTAAGGATTGAAATGATTACTTATAAATCCCCAAATGAAATTCTAAGCCTATTCAAAAATTAAGCCTAAGTCTAATTTTGGTAAAAAGACTAAACTAAATTATAAATTAAATAAAAAGGAATGACGTAAATCAAGTTAAGAATTAAGAAAAGGTGAATTATATTTAAAGATTTGATATAAGGCACATGTGTGCAAGAAAATGTAAAAAGGGGGTTTTTTAAATAAGAAAGAAATAAACATGAAAGAATGTGTATGCATAGAAAGGTATCTAGAGTGTAGTTAACACTAGTCTAACTAGAAGAAGACTCTTATTTTAACTCAACTCAGATTTAGTAAGGCATTAGTTGGTAAATGGGAATGTGTGGAATAAAGAGACAAGTAGGAGTGATTTAAGGAGTGCATTTAGGAAAGGTGAGGGAAATTAATTTTAATTAAAATAAAAAGTGGAATTACTTATGCAACTTGGGGGAGAGGGTGAAAAGTGTGAGGAGAAATAATTATAAATTAATTAATTAAAAATAAAATTAATTACAAAAGTGGGGATGTGTCATTAAGGAAACTCCTATAAAGAAAATGGTCTATCGGAAAAATGGATCACACAGGTTATGGGTAAATTTATGCTATCGAATTATTTTTGATTGGTTTTACTTGTGAGAGTTGGGATACCCATCTTGAGAGAGAGTGGTGGCTCTACCTTGTGAGGCAAGCTCGGAGCTAGAGGATTTATGGTTTTGTGTGTGTGACCCCTTTGTGGATCATGGGGCTAAGGGGGGAGAAGAGTAACCCTAGCGTTGGCTAGGAGGTATCGATGAAGTCTCTACGGTTAGCAAACGGGAGGCCGGAAGGAGCACCGTTGTGGAAGAAAAAAATTGAATTCTTCGTCTCCGGCTACGATATTTTATGGTTTCATAAATTTAAGAATGTTTAATTAGATATGGTATATCGAAAAATGTGCTCATGTATGTTCATTGGAATTATTTCAGAAATTGCTCCATATGAATATTCTTGTATGTAATTTGTTAGAGAATTATGATTGTTATATTCAAAAATTTGTAGCGCACTGTCAAATTTTATTTTCGAGTGGATATAGAACCAATGATTATATTCAAGAAAATCCATGATGCATATATAATTACAGTGTATCAAATCATTTTTAAATTGATGGGTAAATGTTTAGAATATCAAAATTAAACTCCACTATTTTTCAGTTGAATGATTATTTTACTCGTTATTTCTTGTCGCTAGATTGAATGACTTATGTGCACAAAATTTAATTCTTAATAATATGATGTTGATGTTAGTGTCCATGTATTTATCTACCTTCATAACCAATCTGATAAGAATCAATGGGAATCCTTTAGGTCCAACTCCCCTTGTAGCGTGTGTTCCTTCAACCATCACTTGTTCCATTTCCTTGTGGCGATCTTCCTATAGATATCACTCTACCAAGGATTGTTCCATTCAACAATGATAGATTAAATTCGGGGTTCCTCTCCTTCCAATCAAATATCTATGCATTATTAGTTAGCTTGTTTCTTCCTTGATCTTGTAAGGCTTCTCATCCCACCCAATACTGAGACATGAGAAGGGGAGCCAATAGAACCTATTGAATTCAAGCGTAGGTGTTTAATGAAGTAAAAACTCCATTCCTGATTATTAAAACTGATGTAAAATACCTCGGGTATAGGTCCATTAATACGATACCTTGACCTCTCCTTCTTTCAATCTTTCCAGGTTGCTCGATCTGAGGGACTAGGTTCCTTCGTTCCTCTCTCAAGGAGAAGCAATAGGAACTACCATGGAAGATTTGGGTATGTATGTGACTTCGAAATAGTATCTAAGAACCAACATGAAAGCGTAATGAATTATCCATTGGAGGAATTATTCTAAAATGAAGTTGTCAACACAGTAAGAGGAGGATGTGAGGAAGCAAAAATCTCCAAAGACTCTCTCAAATCGTCTAAATAATAATTGATTTCATCTTCCTGTAGCATTTTACTTGCATTGATGTTCATTTCAAGATTGATGTTGAGGAAAAGGTATTAATTACCTTAATCAATCATTTTCGAATATTTTTTGGCTAGGACAAGATAGTCGTGAATGTCACCCTAGGTTTTATAGCCTCAAAAATATTCTCCCAATCCATAAGTATTAATTACTAGGATTGAGGCTGATTTATTAATGAAAATAATGTTGCAATATAAAATAAAGTTTATATAAGTTTATGAAATATACACATATTACAAAAAGTAAGCATGGAGATCAAAAGTGAAAAGTAACCAAGTGATAAATATACATATATAAGACATAATAGAAATATGATTTATTTCATTATGAGATATCAACAGTGTTTTTCTCTTTACAAAACCCCTTTGAGGGCATGGACCAAAGTAGTATTTATAGATCCCCAATGAACAACATACAAAAAGACTTTGACAATCAAGCAAAATTGAAATTTATAATCTAGATCATCTTTCCATAAACTACTGCCAATTTGACTCTGCAAGATATTATTTATTAGCCATGAAAATTAATTCACAAACATAAAAGAATACACAGACTATCAAGGATGGATAAACACCTCTAAAACAAGCGTCTGAAAAGTTTTGTTCAGTCTTGAACCTTGTTGTCTACAATAAGACCTTGGTGTCACAAAGAGAATTAGGCTTTGAATAAACTCAATAATGATGGAAACTAAAACTATCTTATGAAACCAAAATATCAAACCTTAGTATTTCTTTGTCCTTCTATTCTCCCCTTGTTTCTTCTTCTCATTCATCTTTTATTCTTTCCAAATAAGTTGAAGTAGTTCAACTACTTTCTTTATTTAAGTTAGTTTGACTTAAATAATTAGTTTAGGAGAGGTAAATAATAATAATATAGTTAAGGGTCTTTAATTAATAATAACTAGGTAGGTGGGACCCCTTGTGACTCCCATAAATACCTTCTTTTCAAATCATAAAATATAACACAAAAAGGATAATCACTTAAATCACCTGCCACCCTTGTAACCCCTTAAATATCCTCCAAACTGGATATTTTAAATATAAAAAATAATTTATATCATATCCAAAAAATATATATAATTATCTACATCATCCATATGATTCACAAAATGCCAAAACATAGCTTGTTGTCCCAAAATTATGAAAACTAGTAATATTGTCTTCATCAACTCAAATCATAAAAAAAACACAATCTAAAATCCATACTTGTCACTCTGGGAGGCAATTTTTATTTTTTCACTATTGTCCCCCTTTGATTTCCTAGAAGTAGCCCATGGTTGATTAGAACCTTGAGTTTGTATTTCGCTGATAACATGCGAACATTTATCCTTCAAATGCATGCAGGAAGAAACATATTTTAAGGAATCATATGAGGGAGAAGAAGGGGAGGCCACTTCTTTTCCTTTACCTTGCACATGGGGAACATCAATTTTTAGTCTTTTACTAACATGTGAAGATTGAATAGATGAATCAACATAGGAGATCTAGACATGAGGATTGACAGGTGGTGGGAGAGGCAATGACATATTGGGCCAGCGACGATGGTGAGAGAGAACCGGGTTGACAATCTCTTTCCATCCATCATTTGCAAGGACTTATGGTTGCAATGACACATGTGGAGGAACAAGAATGCCAGGGATGTTCTAAGGCTGGAAAGGAGGTATTTCTGGTTGAGGGTGTACTATTCCATGAACAATCCAATTAAATAACCCAACCTAGAACAACTGGTTCAATTCTTGGGGATCAACATCAAAATGGATGGAAAATCTAGGCCTTCTAGACCCTTGGTTACAATTTCCCCTGCCTCTATTATCTCTCCCATGGTTGCCCCTACTGAAGAATCTCATCCTGTAGTAGCAGTTCGTTAGTAATGAAGCTCTTAATAAACCATACATGACATTCTACTACATGAATGAACAATTGGCTGAGAAATTGACATGTGATACATGCAAATCCATCCATAACAAACCATTTAATAATCGCCAAGTGAACAGGGGGTGATAGGGTTCATGGGACATATGGAGGGAGTGTAATTCGCGAAAAGTGGAATAATGGTAGGAGATAAATACATGAATATTGTTCAGAAACTAATTAAACTATTTAACTGTGTAATAGAATACCAAAATACCAGTCACAATATCTTTGTTGTGTTGTTCTTTGTCTCTTTTACATATACTTCCCTTTTAATTTATTTCACAGAACAGGGATTCCATAAATGAAATTGGGATTATGAGGGGACTATAATGAGAGAAAAGTGGTAGAATGGCAGGGAATAATATGGATATTGTTCAAATGAAAATAAATCAAAACATGCAATCAAACATATCTCTATTCCAACCTTCAAAATTCAACAGTATTCACTTTTTCAAAATAACAATTTAAACCATTACTTCCTTTGACAACTTTGCTTGTTGGCTTCCAAACAATAATCTATATTCCCATAACTATTAAATTACAACAGACTTTGTATTCATATAGTAATTACATGACAGTCATTACAAAAATCATTTAAATCAATATGAGAAACCACAATAACCATTTGAGCCACAACCATTAACTCAATATTTAATCTTTAAACCAATAGGAACATGCACAGTGTTTATAACCATTGGTATCCATCAATTATTTAAAAAATTTCCAAAACAATCAACTGGATGTCATAACTCTTAATCGAGCCTCAAACAATTTGCACAGAGGTGACCCCTTTACATATCCAAAATAACGATTGAACCAAATAACATTCAATATTATGAGTCCAAGCTTCAAACAAATTAGTGTGTAAAAACTTCTTCTAAAATTGCCAATGAGGGATGCAACCAAAATCCTGCCCAAGCAATCAAGCATGCATAGTGCTCCATCAACCATTGACTGGAGTAAAATGATATCAATATCATATTTAGGGTTTAAAACAACAAGTGGAAGGTAAGAACTTGTGATTCAACCATAGGGTTAAGACTTCGAATATCGCAGACAACTCATGCCTTTCACAATTTACCACAGAACCATAACATGTAACAATACTCTCAACTGTAAAGATTACCAAAATGACAAACAGTCAATTCCAATGGGAAAATGAAATGAAGCCAATGTCTTTAATCAACACTTTAAAACGAGCAACTAAGAACAAACCTATTGCCAACCATAAAGAATCCATAATGCTTCTATCAACTTCTGGGTGATGTTAAACTCATATTGTTTAATTTTCTCCAGGCAATTGTGTCAGTGAGGGAAATGCAAGGTGGCTAATAGCTCTTAGTTTTTCCAAGACATGGCACAAAATTTTTAATCTTTCATTAGTTCACATTGCAATCCATAGGGTCAAAAATACTAGCCACAGAGATGAACATGGAGTGAGAAACTTAAATACAGAGACCTATTATGACAGTCTATAAGTAGGGTACGCACAAACCTTATAGCTTTGGCAAGCCATGATACTCAATTTCAATAGATATGTCAGACCCAAAACCCAAACCATAACCAAGCAGGATCCATTATATTTTTTTATGCAATAAACCCATGAAAATATTACACACAACAAGGAGATCATAACCATTTATTTTTTAAAGTGCCAACTATCCAGAATAATCACCATAAGAAACCATACACACACACACAAATACACAGTTCAAATATCTCATAATAGCTCAAGAAACACATGGACCACAAGTAATCCAAAGCCAAAAGTTGAATCAAAGGGTAGAGTAAACATCATGGATGGAAGAGTGAGAATCCCATACCTAGAAAACTCCTGTGCGAGGAAAAAAAAGACTGTACATACCCTTTTACGACCAAACAACGTGAAACAACAACAACCACCAGAGTCAAAACCAAAATGAAATAATGACTAGGGTGACAGACTCAAGGGGAGTTTGAGTGACGTGAAATAAATGCACGTCGCTTCTCCCTTCCAACCTCATTCAATTCAATGTACAAGCCAATTTGATTCACCATACCACTAAACAATTAATCAACCACGGATCCATTGCCATATCAATTTTGCATAGTGTGCCACCCCTTATTAAAAACAACTTCTTTAAATAAGAATGTGCTAGGAACATAACCCAATGTGAAACCATATATGAAATTCAAACAAGGTGCATAACCATAGTAGCAAATGTCTAGAGCACCCATGTTTTTTCATGATAATATAAGTATAGTTCTTTTACTAAAAAAAAACTCCATTATTATCCTCTATCAAGACCATTTAAACCATTTAATGCATTGTTCAATGCAATGTCAAAGCTAAAACTGATAATAATTCTTCCGTCTACAGGGCAGTCTTAACATATTCCGTGAGAGCTCATCGAATCCATTTAGTGCCATGTTTTAATCATCCAACCAACATATATCATTATAACATTCTAAACCATGATCTAAAACACATGAACTGTATAAGACCCTGTTGGTACCATCACATAAGAAAACAAAATAGAAGCGCTTCTTATTCACCATAGTGTCATAAGTCTACAAGAGGGTCCCACCTACTAGTTTATTATTAATATAGATATATAATAAATCTTGTCAATCATTTGCAAGCATAGTATTCATCGTTGCACTTTTAAGCATCAAAAAATTGGCGACTCCACAGGAAAATCTATTTCCAACGTATTAAGAACTCAAAATGTCTGGTTTTGCATACCAGGAGAATCGTAGATCAAAGAATATATTTACCAGAATGATTATTAAACAAGGGAAAGTGAGGCAGTTTAAAGGAGAAAATGATCCAGGACTTTGGGAATAGCTCATGGAAAGTGTTACATATGAGGGGCTTATTCCTATATGCATAACATTCGATTAGTCATGGTGAAAGAGTTTATTCCATTGAAGGAGAAATATTTATGGTGTGTTTTTTTGAATCTTAGGGTGGAGGGAAGAAAGAGAAGACAAAGAGTAGGGGTGGAAATCCAATTATCTATTTAACAACAGTACTAGAAGCATAGAGCAATTTCAGTGATGTCTTCAAGGGGGACATCATAACAACTATGTAACCTTATTGTTATTGATTAAAAATTCATACAGAATAGCATCGTTGTGTAAAACCTGATCCATAGTTTATTTTTGAAAAGAAAAGTAATTAATAAAAGAGAAACAACAGAAAAAATGAAAACAACAAAGCAAAATCAAAGTAGTAAAACATAAAATTATAATACAAAATTAACCTTCATGTGGTGTTTTAACTCTCAAATTGGTTCCACATAGTGCTTCAAGTGGGAACCATTGGTACTATAGGAGAATAATATCTCTTCCAAGTCCTTTAGAATATAAGAATTGGCACCTAGGACAAAAGCGGTTTTAAAAGGACCCAACCATAATTTTTGAAACTTAGAATGCCTTCCTCTATCAGCATGACTTGAATTTGAAATCAAGAATTTCTCATTTACTTTAAATATGACATCTTTTGCACTTTTATTAAAAAAAATCTTTATAGTTTGTTGTCTTCTCTTTATGTTCTCCAAGGCAAACATCCTTTGTTCCTATAAAACCAACAATACATTTATCCTTTGAGAGATATTAGAAGAATTTAATTCTTCAATCTGTAGCATCAGTTGTAGAGAAGAAAGTTCCATCTCGGTAGGCAAAATAGATTATTGACCATAAACAAGTTGAAAGGGAGTGCAACTTGTGCTTACCTTGGTAGTAGTGTGATCTTCTCAAAGGGCATAAGTGAGGAGGGTGTGGCATTGACAAGGCTTATCTTCAATGAGTCTCTTGATAATTATAACCATATTTTTGTTAGTAGACTCGACTTTCCCATTTTCTTGAGGGTAATAAGTTAATGAGGTAAAATGTTTGACTCCCAGATTAGCTAGAGACTGAGTTAGCTTAGAAGAAATGAAACAAGGACCATTATTTGTAATAATTTCTAAAGGAATGCCAAATCTGGAGAAAACATTAGTTTCAAGGAAATAAATAACTTGTTCATCCTACAAATGTTTAAGTGGGACAACTTCAATCCATTTCGTAAAATAATCTGTGGCTATCAAGATAAAAAATTTCCCTGCTGAAGATGGAGGATTAATAGGACCGATAAAGTCTAGACCCCATTTTGAAAAGGGAAAATCAGGGAGGACAGGTTGCAATGGCATGGCAGACATACGTTCTTTCCCCAAAAAAATTTGGCACTTGTCACAAGATCTTGAAAAGTTATGAGAATTTCAAAAAATTGAAGGTCAGTAATAACCTTTTATGATGATTTTAAAAGCAATAGTTTTATCAGAAAAGTGGCCACCCACATGAATAACAAAATCTAAATATCTGTGGGTTTCTTGTAAAAATTTCTATGCTTCCTCATTATTTACACAACGAAGTAATATACCATCGATAGATATCCTAAATAAGAAGTTTCCTAAAATAACATATATGGAAGATTCAAGATGGATCCTTCTCCTTTGATGAGTATCTAATCTATCTGGACATTTCGCATTTTGTAAGTAATACACCACATATTTATACCAGGTATGTTCAGTTATAGGAAGGATTTAACTATCAATGTAAAATAGCGTTGAAAGAGGATTATGTTGTTCATCAATTTCTTTACTTTCTTCAGCATGTTGATCCAAGTGAAGGGCTAAGTATGATCCCTTAATTGTTTTTGAAGTCATGATGGTTAAATCATGCTCTTGGATATTGGCAAGCCAATGTGCAATATTCCCTGAAAGATAAGTCTGTGAAAGCAAAAACTTGAAAGCAGGGAAAGGGACTTTTACCAGTGTGTGCTTGCCTAAGATAAAGTGGCGAAATACAACTTTAACAAGAGAAAAGCATGTTTTGTGATATAAGAATATTTGAATTCATCATCTGATAAGCTTTAACTCATGTAAGCTACTGGTTTTTCGTTATTCTAGTCATCACATTGTACAAGAATAGAAAAAACTACTTCTTCCATGGCATTAGTGTCTATAATAAAGTCTTTCCCAAAATCTCGTTTCACCAAAACCGATGCAGAACTAATTACCTTCTTAATCCTTACAAAATCATTCTCGACATTATCAGTCCAAGAAAAGGAGTGATCTTGCTTGAGAAGATTGTGAATTTGTTTTTCCATTATAACAAAATCAGGAACAAATCTATGGAAAAAGTTGATAATTCCCATGAAGGCTTGAACCTCCTTTTTGGAAGTGGCAGAAGAAAGGTTTAGAATAGCAGCGATCCTTTCAGGATTTGTTCTTATTCTTGATTCAAAAATAATATTCCCAAGGATTTTTCCCTTGGTAACACCGAAAATAGACTTAGAAGGATTTAAAGAAATGACAAACTTTCTACATCGCATGAGAACTTTCTAAGATGACCAAAATGATCCAATCGGTTCTTTGAATATACAGTCAAGTCATCAAGATAAATCTGAATAATTTTACCAATCAGATCATGAAAATATATCTGCATATCTCTTTGGAAGGTGGCGCCTGCATTAGATAAAAAAGGAATTTGTTGATAAGCAAATGTGTCCCAATGTGTAGTGAAAGTGGTTTTGTATTTATCAATTCTTTTTACCTTGATTTGATTATAACCAAAAAAACCATCAAGTAAGGACATCATTTGTGACCCTGCAACTTGCTGCAAAATCATTTCCATATTAGGGAGATGAAAATGGTATTTTACGCTTCCTCTATTTAATGCATAGTCGGATCTGAACTGTTTTTTTTTCGAACGGGAACCAAATTGGAAACCCACTTAGAGTACTTAACAGGAAAAATTATTCCATCTTTCAAGAGTTTTTCCAACTCCTTCCTAATAGTAGCATCAAGTGCGAGGTTAATGGGTCTTTGTTTTTTCCTAATTGGTTTTATACCCTCCTTGATAGGAATGGAATGTTGTATAAGTGCAGGATTAAAAACATGGAGATCCTCATAAGACCAAGAAAAAATATCTCAAAATTCATTAAGTAAGTCAATGAATTTCAACTTTTCTTCATGGGTACATTGGGCACCTATCTTAACATTCTTTGGGGAATCAGGTGTTCCAATGTTCAAGGAAATTGTTTCACCCACTTTCCTTTTTGACACCTCCTCTTTATGATTTTATTTGTTTCCTACATCACTCGATGAAAATGAACTTTCTAGAGGAGTCAAGGCCTTTGGAATTTTCCTTGGGCTTATATGGTTCATTTTGTATGAAAGCACAGATGATTTCATCACTAGGGAAGATCTGCCATGACTCTACATTTTCAAGGATATGAGGACAATATAAATATTGAAAATTACAATCAGGTCTTTTTGGTAAAAGTTGTCAAGTAGGAGAGGCTGCAAAAAAAATTAACCTGTCAGCCATTGAATTCCATTCCCTTTTAACATTAGTGATGTTAAATGATAATAAGTTTGAGATAAGCATCCAAACAGTTTGGGAGTAGTCTTTCATTAACTTGTTGCTAGGAGAATATATTGTATGTACAAGGTTCACAACAAGCTCAAAGTCCCCAAAAATTGTAAGGTGTCCACAACCCAAATTATAGGCATTCTCAATGCCTAGCAATAATGCTTCAAATTCGGTGACGTTGTTTATGCAAGAAAATTATAACCTATAGGAAAAGTTGTGAATTTTACCTACAGGTGAGTACAAGATAATTCCATCTCCATTACCTTCATTGGAGCATGAGCCATCAAATTTCATGTGCCACGTGCCATCCTCTAGATCAATTTGTTCCGGGTTAGTGTTATCTTCATCTACAAAGATGGAGTACACTCCTAAATCCTCCTCGACATAGTTTACATTAGGCTATGGAATACTTTCTATGTATGATGAGATTCTTCCTTCCCTTAGGACTATTATTTTATTTCCATTCATAGGAATGGACATGTGTGTCCCATTAATTGAAATATATCCACCTGTAAAGGCTTTCCAGTCTATTCATAATATGATAGAATAATTACTTACTGGCATGTCAATTACCTCGATATTAAGGGTTGTCCTTATTTTTGGATTTGCGCACATAACCAAAGTCATGTCTTTGATTTGTCCCATAGTCGACTGTTGTAGACTATTATATGTGAGCATGCTTCTAGAATTTTCATTAATACAAGATAATCCTAGATCTTCCATAATCATTTTTGACATTACGATTGGGCCTGAACTACCATCAATTAGGCAACAATGGGATATTTTGTCCATAATATTTACAGAAATGAAAAATGGGGGATTTTTACAGGGTGTCTAAAACTATTTACACATACTTTATTTGCACTAGAATCCTCTTCTTTTACCTCTTCAGAAAGAATGGCTATGGTGGAATCTTTTCCTTCCATAAAATTTTTTAGATGCTTTTGTTGCTCAAGGACAACAACCATGTCCATAAGAGTACCATTGGCCTTGATATTAGCCAATTGGTTGAGAATGTTATATTTGTAAGAGGGAAGAGGGGAGGGAATTCCTTGACTGTCAGGAGTCTTGGTAGCTTGTTCAATAACAACTTGTGAACATGATATTGGGCTAGAAGAAGTACAAGGGGGATCATATTTTCCTTTTGAAGCATAGGATTTATTCCTAGTGTTTATGATCATGACATCCTCTGGTTCTTCCCAACATAGAACAACAATGGTAGTTTCATTCCTTTTTCCAAATATTTTATCTCTCGCACTCTTCTTTACCTCACAAGTACTTTCCTCGTGATTTTCCTCGCAAAAGTTACACCAACTGCGAGGCATAATGGCTTTGGGATGAAATGTATTTTCATTGGGATTCCTAAAAGATGGTGAAGAAGAAGATGAGGCCCCAGGAGTAACTGAAGGGACATTTCCCTTTCACTTTTATGCTATCATTCAATTATTCATATCCTCTACAAGTTGTAAGAGGGAAGACATGTACATTTTTTTATTTGAGTCTCCCTTGGGAAGACCTGTTCTTTCTAGTTGTTCTTCATACTCTAGACAAGTATGAAGGGTGGAACCAAGATTGTCAGTAGATTTTTCTTGAATCCTATGTTGATAAGGGGAAGTTAGAGCATTGTAGTAATGCATAAAACGGGCTTGGTTCAGGGGGCAAATAATTTTGGGAATTTGATTATACAACTTGGTGAAACATAGGTTAAAAGACTTGACAGTCTCATTGTCTTTGTACGCAATGTTATTGTATTCCTGTAATTGTTCGACGAGGCTCTTAGACTTACCATAAGTGGATTTGAACTAGTAAACTAACTTTTCCCAAGTGGAAAGAATATTGGGAGGGAGATCGAAGAAATATTTCATTTCTTTCCCTTCGAGAAAGTTGACGAACAAGCACATACAAGTATCATTGTCATTAGCTCCTATATTGTGATAGGAATCGGAGAATGTCACCAAGTGTTCATTTGTAGTGACTTTGCTATTTCTTGAAAACCTAGGAATATGTTCTTTAACTTTTGGTAACGGATGAGTGGAAGGTGCTAGGTTTAAAGGGGAGGATACATGCCACGAGGTAGTAGTAGCATATTCTTAAAATTGAAAAAGTCCATACTTCTTTATGACCTTGGTGGGGTTGGTAGTAGATTGGACAGGGACGTGATGGTTATACAAACTACCAATTACTAACAAGGCTGAAGGTTGAGATGAAGAAGCACCTCCAGTGCCACCAGATCCACCCACAGATGCCATTTTGTAAGTGATGGGTGAGGGTGAGAAAGATGAACTAGCCGAATCAGACAAAGTTCTCCTTAGAGTACCTTGTTGGGTTGACAAAACCATGTTCCTTCTTCCTATTTCAACAAGAGTAATTTCAGGAGATAATCCTCTTCTTCTCCTAGAGATGTGAGGATTTAAGGACATGATAAAGAAGATCAAAAATTTAGGAAAAAGAAAGCTATAGTTGATTCCTAGGCTACCTTTTCCTAGCTTCCCAGCGTTCTCGAACACTTATGTCTTGTTCAATTACTTCCCACGAGTGTTCAAGATCAGACCAAGTGTTAGCGGTTCCTAAGATGGTATTGAATAAAATTAAAGCAATGTTTGTTTGGTATTTAAGACTGTGTTCAATGTTGGGTTGCCTTGTAACATGTATTGTCATGAGGATAAGAAAAGAGTCAAAGAATAAAAATATTCAATGATAGTCATGAATACAATCAACCAGAGAGATATGGAATATCTCCCCAGTATGGTTGCCAAATAAATATTGAGGAAAAGGTGTGAATTACCTTACTCAATCATTTTCAAATCTTACCTGGCTAGGAAAAGATAGTCGGGAATGTTACCCTGGGTTTTATAGCCTCAAAAATATTCACCCAATCTGTAAGTATTAATTACTAGGATCGAGGTTGATTTATCAATGAAAACAATGTTGCATATAAAATAAATTTTATATAAGTTTATGAAATATACACATATTACATAAAGTAAACATGGAGATCAAAAGAGAAAAGTAACCAAATCATAAATACACATATATAAGACAAAATATAAATCTGATTTATTTCATTCTAAGATATCAAAAGTGTTTTCTCTTTACAAAACCCCTGTGAAGGCATGGACCAAAGTCTGATTTAGAGATCCCCGATGAACACCATAAAAAAAGATTCTGACAATCAATCAAAACTGAAATTTATAATCTGGATCAACTTGCCACAAAATGCTACCAATCTGACTCTGCAATATATTCTTTATGATCCATGAAACTTCATTCACAAACAGACAAGAATACACAGACTATCAAGGATGGATCAACACCTATAAAACAAGTGTCTGAAAAGTTTTGTTCAATATTGAACCTTGTTGTCTACAATAAGACCATGTTGTCACAAAGAGAATTAGGCTTTGAATAAACTCAATAATGAATGAAAATTGAAACTATCTTATGAAACCAAAAGAGAAAATATTAGTCTTGATTTCTCCTTCTATTCTCCCCTTGTTTCTTGTTCTCATTCAACTTTTATTCATTCCAAATAATTTGAAGTAGTTCAACTACTTTCTTTAGTTAAGGTAGTTTGACTTAACTAATTAGTTTAGGAGAGGTAAATAATAATAATATAGTTAATCATCTTTAATTAATAATAACTAGGTAGGTGGGACCCCTTGTGACTCTCTTAAATATCTTCTTTTTAAATCATAAAATATAACACACAAAGGATAATCATTTAAATCACCTACCACCCTTGTAGCTCCCTT